>MEJB01000012.1:2046401-2075313 GCA_001752375.1 Rhazya stricta | reverse complement strand
GCCAAGAACACAAGGCACTCAGACCAATATGACCCGACCAAATTCTGCAAATAATCACATTGCATTGATGTCTTTCTGCACTCATAACATCAATGGTCCATAATTCTAAAAACCATCCAGAACAGCAGAAACCTCTAAATTGTCTTTACCAATTATCCATGACCGAAAGAATCATCACATGAAACAACCATATTCATGATCCAATTCAACCAAATACATAGGCTCTTTAAGTCAAAAACATGTACCCTTCTCATATGTCTTTTCCAAAATCCTGTTTAGTTTGCTGGATCACCTACAAAAATATCCTAGATCTAGATACAACATTCCGGATTTCTTAACACCCATTACCACTACAAGACCTATGGCTCAATTCTCATGAAACCAATATAATTAGCAACTATTGAGAAAAATTTAAAAAGAATTAAAATTGGCCCTTGGGGCTAGTACGAGTATGGAGGTGGAGTTATTTTCTCTTTGCTTAGTTTTGGAGGCAAAGTAATTCCCATCTCTCAAACATGTTGAACAAACTCCATTTCATCGCAGACATCCCTTGGCAGTCAGAAATTTGCAAGCAATAAAATCTTCACACACATGTTATAAGATATCCAAGTGCAGATGTGGTCAATTACTCTTCTTCTGGTTGGAATTCAAGATCGAGTTTTCTCTTTAAATGCGTCCTGTCAGCACTGCACGAGAAGCAAAAACAAGAAACTGATTAAAGACAGATCCAAGTGATAAGRATAGCAGCCAAAACAATTACAGATCATGCTATATCAAATATGTAGCCTTGCACATTTGATCTCTCAATCAATGACCAATTAAGTAAACATTCCATAGTTTTTTCCTTTCTGAATATAGGGAGGAAGTTCCTGCCTGATCACGTGATAATAATGTCCAGAGACCAAGATAGCTGCTTATATGGATGCTGCCAGCCTAGAATGCCCGGCAATTTCATTATGGCACATATCACATCTATTCAAGCACAACATATATCAACTACTTTTCATGAAAATATGCATTTCAAGATCTACAGTATGGTTTATCTCTCCATCAAAATAATCTCAGTACTCCAAATTTTTCACTCGCTGAGAAATGAAAACCTGTGACTAGATCGTCCCAACGACAGATGTGATGGGAAGAAGTGTTTCTGACTTAACGTTTAGGTTTCGGTGATAACCAACCTCACACTGTCTTCTTCCACTTAGGTGCACAGTGTGCCCCCGCTCCCCAAACACCAGGAGAAGAGAAGGGGAAAAAAAGAAATGAAGGAAAGCAAGTGTGGAAACCCAGGAAAAGCGAATGAAAGAAAAACATTGAGTCATGAACTTGAGTATAATATTTATGAAGTCCTCTCTAAAAAACCCAAAATTTCTGTACAAGTTGATTGCAAGACAACTTAGGTTTCACTTCAATTCCAAAGCACCTGCCACTTTCCAGTGCTTATCAAGCAAGGTGAATAGATTCTTTAACAGTTTAAATAAACTCGAAGCATTCAGTTGCTACCCAGTTCTGAATTTCTTTGACTTTATGATCAAGGTCGTCATCGACTTGTTTTTTGTTCTTTTCCGATCTTTCTCGGGAAGGAACCCTGCTGTGAAATGAAGCCTATGAATTACAAGACAGCTAAGCACTGCAGCAGAATCAATAAACCAAGAAAGATTTCCAGATATGGGTGGATCATATTTGGAAATCCCCAAAAGAGGAATAAAACTATAAGTCCAAATCTTGACTCCTAAATGACTGAGCCATTTAAYAGAATAAAACATTACTAGCTTCGTTTCAAAATATAGGTCATTTTAAAGCTATGAGCACAGATCAATGTTACTGAAAACAAGACAATTTTTTTTAACATAGACTACCTAATATACACTTCCTCTATCTTCTCTTATTTCATGAATTCAAGATCAATTAATGATCTTTTCCCCCCTCTCTTTTTTATCTTTAGATAAACTCTCAATATCACCTAAAGGTCTCTTGAAGAAATACATAAAGCAGTCAAACAACATAATAATAAATACATTAAAACAAGAAGGATTTCAAGGCATATAAATAGGGGTAATATTGGAACCTTTCTTTTGATAAATGTAAAATGACTTATATTTTGGAAAGAGCCAACTCCCTTAAAGTGATCTATATTTTGAATAGGAAGTAGTAGAAGGCGTACCTATAGCTTTGAAGCTCGATAACGAGCACGAGCAGACAAAAAAGCATCAGAAACACTGTGAGGACAGCTCTTAAAGGCTGAACAAGAAAAGGCTTAGAGTGGGCTGTTGAGACSTTATTCAATTAGATTCGCACACTCAGGGGACAAGGAGTTTTTACTAAAAACCGGCTTTTATCAGCTTTGTTCCCTCGAGACATCTACTCAATGAAGAAGCCCATTCGATAGGTGAATGTTTATAAGTGAGTACCGGCACAGATCAGCCTGCCTAATTGATACCCTATACAGAACTGTCTGACCTGCTGAATATCAAAGTAACCATACGTGGAAAGCCATTATATTTTAGAATTCATGACTTATGTGTACCAAAGGAGTAAGTTAATGAGATCCATGACATTAGGTGACTCAAATTAGTTAAATTTTTATTGTATTATTTCCTTCTTAAACATTTATCAGAATCAACCTAGTCGTTGAGCAGATATGAATTCATCCYTTTCACTGAACCACGAATCTGTGAACTCAATATCTCCTTTGAAAAGTGATGATTAAATGGATCTAATATTAAAATATAACAAAGAAGATGATTAAATGGATCTATAATCGAAGTATAACAAATCTACTCGCTTCTTTTTCTAGTGAGTGATTGTGATTGAATACAATTAGTTGTTTTGAAATTTTTTCATGTAGTGGATATCTAGAATTAGAGTATTTTGTTAATACTTGTCGAATGGAACTTAATGCCCACAATTATTTCTTACTGCTACCTGTTTAATCTTCTGTCCTTTCACTCTGGCAGCAAAAGGACTGATCCTAAGACAAAGCACTAGTTATAGGATAGTTTCCTATAATTTAGCAGATGCCTTTTGCAAGAGCACTTGACTGAATCTAGGTTGTTCATTTCTTTCCAAGAAATCCCCCCACGATTTGAACAAAACTTAACAGCAATAGCTCCTGGGAAATGGCTAATGATCCACACCCCTCCAACTTAAATTCACATCCTCTTTAACTAATATCTTAGTTAGACCAAACTGCCCTTCATCCCCTCCCAAAACCTCCTTTTCTCTATTCTTCCCTCCATGGTTGCCTTTAAAGAATTATTCCTGAAAGAGCTATAAGTAACTCAGTGTATGCACTACACTATCGGTTCTTCTACAGAGGTTCAATTGGAACCAAATCTTAACCCTCCATACGTGATTTGTGTCCAAGCAACACACTATATATATTCGATTTTGATTATTGCGAAAGTGTAGATCCTCCAAAAGAGAAGGAAATGTTGTTGCTGCAGAAWATACCAGTGGATAATTTGCTCAATTAACTCCTGATGTTTTTATTGTACTTTTTCAATTGCCCAAAATGTTGAAACCCAAACAAAAAAGAAAAAGAAAAAGAAAAGAAGAAGAAGAAGAAGAAGAAGAAGAAGAAGAAGAAGTAAATTCAGAACATATGTAGTCGAACATAGATACTAGATTCGAAAATGACAACAAAAGTAATTATTGCCTTCAGGATTTGAGATTGAATAGACTTTATTATTTCCCGCAAATGACCGTTTGACTCACACAAAGGAAGGGGTCTTGACAGAGGAAGAATAGGTTGGAGATGATGATGGTAATTACTGGCCATTGGAAGAGTTTAAGAGTTTGTTGTCCAATTATAACATTTTACAACAGTTGTAGATTTAGGTTGTTGGGAATCTTTTCCTTTTGTCATGATCCATGCTCAATTAAAGTTTGCACAGGTCACATATTCTTCATCATATTAATCAACATTCTAAACTGTTCATTGATTAGAATATCATCTGAGAATAACTGAACTAGTGTGCATTCCTTGGCTTTGGAACTTCTAACAGAACAACTTCTCTAAAGTTCAAGTAACCACCAATTAGCAAATGTGGTGAACCCAGAGAATGCATGCACAAGGACTGCCAAGTGATGGGATAAGAAACTGTCCACCTGATATCGCTTACCTGTTAATTGTTGGTCTAGCTGGAGGTCTCATTCCAAAAACTGAGAAATCCAATGACATGGGTACGTGTTCACTTCTCTCATCAGGTGCTGCTCTGATGTCATTGTCATGATCATCCATCTTGTCAGYATAAGCATTCGCACCAAAACCTTCRCGGTTTGGCATAACTCTTCTGGACTTTCTAGGAGGAGACAACACAGTTGGACCATCCAGTGGATTGAAATCTGAAACTCTAGAATTGGCTGATTCCCTTTTTGGGGGAGGTCTTGGGAGTGCAGCTGGCTCTGTAGGTGGAGGTCCAGAGGAGAAATACCTGAAGTTAAAATAGGTTAATCCTGTAATCAGAAAACATTTAATAGTTCATTTATATTTTGAACATACCTATGCTCCAGTGCCTGTTGTGCTGAAATTCTAGCTTTTGGGTCATAATTAAACATTTTTGATAAAAGGTCCAAAGCATCATCACTAGCCATTGGAAAGAGAGTACGAAGAGGCTGTCCTGGAACATATTGATACTCCACATAATCAGGAAGGTAGACCATATCTGGCCATTGAGATAGCTTTGGAGTTCCAAAAGCTGCAAAGATCTTTCCCAGTTGATCAATATCACTGTTGCCCTAGAAAAAGTGAAGAGTTTAGATTACTCATATCATCAAGACACAAAACACAGACTYGAGACTATAAGAGGAACTTGAGGTAGCACGGAAAAGTTTAGAACTAAATGTAGACCGAAAATAAATAAATAATTATCGGATCGAATGAAACAAAATCTGGAGCTACGATGCATTCGGTTCCTATCTCTGTCAGTGACCAAACAAAGTTTGACACACCATTCTCTAATATTTACATGCATAAGAACAAACAACTTATCACTGATATCTGATGCATCTTGCGCAGAGAAAAGATAATATATACAATTGACCCATGCAAGAAAATCAAGAAGTAGAGACAGAATATCCATGCAACAGTAATTCCAATTCCAAAAATGCAAGTATATGCACAGCCGTAATAGAGTTGAAATGGGCAACTTATTGACCTACGATTTCAAACCCGTAGGACCACAACTGCAAGGCCTGACAAAGATGAATTTAGCAACTTTCAACTTTCCTGTCCAAGCCTTAACCGTCAACAAAAAGCACCGGTTTCAAGCATGCAACAGAAACCTAACCATTCATATTCCTACTCATAGCATCATAGAACTGAGGGAAAAAAAGGAAAAAAAAAAAAAAAAAAACTAGGAGAAACGGGTAAACAAAAAAGCAACAATTCCTTTTGAATCCAAATTCATGGAGTGACATGGAAATGCCTTCAATGTCCTTGTATTAGAGTTGTCACATTCTAAGTACTGCTAAAATGTATTAAAATTTTGGTCAAACACAAGAAACATCATCCCACGAAACCCCATTCTTGTGCCCTTCCAACCCAGCTAATAGAAAGTAGAGGAAAAAAGGGAAGCGAAAAAAGAAAGCCACTATCCTGGCATAAACTAATTAAAAAAAAAATGTAAAGCAAAATAAAGATACAGAAGCTTGTTAACATCATGATGCTTCATATATAACAAAAACTGAAATCAACAAGGGTTAAGCAAAGTAGTGAATCCTTAATCACATATAATTCAGAATGAAGTAATGATTCTAATTAAAACCACATATTATATCACAAAGGAGAAGTCATAAATCAAGCCCATTACCACATATGTCACAACCAAAACTAAATCTCACTCATGACAACAATAGTTAATATTCACCTGCAGAAATGGACGGCGTAAAAGGAGCTCAGCAAATATGCAAGCCGCAGCCCAGACATCCACGCCAGGACCATATTGCTTTGCACCGAATAGAAGTTCAGGGGCTCTGTACCAACGTGCAAACACCTATACCAGCAAAAGTGATAAAYAAGATCTAAATGCACTACAATCCAGTTGTTGAACATAAAACTACCTCAAATATCCCAACATTAACAAACTCTTAGAACCTCCCACAAATTAATGCAGAAACTACAAAACAAAATTTAATATAATAAAATCATGCTACAGTTTCTTTTAAGAGGAGATACTTTGCYATTTGACTAAACTTTTGATTGTTTCTAGAGCAGATCTTCTCAGATTTTTGCAGCCATGCAKAAAGCATCAAATGTTTTTGTGATCAAAGAAAAGAACATTTTATGCTCACAAGAAGGAAAACCAAGAGCTAAAGAAAACTAAGGTATTAACTGGATTTTAGAATGACATGCACCCAATACTTTATAGAGMCAATTAGAAGAGAAGAACATAACATAAATGTGTAATAATATGCTTATTAATTTTCTATATATTTCTGGTCTTTCATATTCCAGCTTAATGTCTTCAGTATTCCACATGGATGAAATGAGACATGGAAAAGGAAAACCAGATTTCAGATGCAAAATTATAGTCACCAATATTAATATGATGATGGTTAGCAYTATAAGAAAATTAAAATTAAGAATAAAACTTGAAATCTTTGGTACGTGCCAATAAATAAGAAACCTCATCATAATTCACGAATACGAATGAAACAATTAACTTATAGGACGCGYAATAAAGCAGGCCTGGATATAMAAATAAAGCAATTGAAAGTCCCAAGCTCTCTAYMACTTGAAGCTACCAACTATGTAAGTTAAGTTGAACGGCCAAATCAACAAACTAGCACTTCATTCATTTCTAAATATTCTATGGTCTGAGAACCACTAGAGGAACAGCTACAACGTGACTGGTTTTGAAGATTAGTTCAGGTTGATTCAAAAGTACATGTGCTTGTGGGACATCGACCCCRATGTCCAAACACTCAACACAAAGAGATAAATCATACCTGGTGAGTGAATCTCCTATCTGGGCTCCCAAAAATACGTGCTAAACCAAAGTCAGCAAGTTTAAGCTGTCCACGTGGTCCAATCAACAAATTATTCGGCTTCATATCCCTTAAAAGAAGAAGCAAATATTAAATCCAAAGAGAGCGAAAATATGTCAATAGTCAGATAAGCGTTATTAAWCATGCTAGTGACYGGAATTGTGAAATATACCTGTGCAAGACCCATTTCTTATGGCAGAAGGCAAGTCCTTTTAGTGTCATTTGAATATAGGACTTGATATCAGCTGGMGAGAGAAAAATATTTCTATCCCGAATGACGGCCTCAAGATCAGTCTCCATAAACTCAAATACAAGATGCAAGTTCCCCTTGTGGGGAAAAGCATCAATCAATTCAATTATATTTGGATCCTTGAGCTCTTTCAACAACTTTATTTCTCTTAAAGCTGTAAAATTCACCCCTTCCTTCTGCTTTCCTATCCGAATTTTCTTAATGGCCACTACCTGTCCAGTCTGCACAATCAAAGACTCCAAATTTCAGTTCTTTTACAATCAAGACCGCCTAAAACATGAACCCCAAATCCCAGTACAATTCTYATCCAATTTCAGTTTTCCTAGAATAAATAGTAAAATTCAAAACATGGGCCACAAGATTAGTTCACCTTCCTCCATTTCCTCAAATTTTAAAATAAAAACCCAACTCAAGAACTCAACATCCTACACTCGAAAGTTCAAGAAAAATTAAAACCCTAAGATTTTTCAGTCATACGAAGTACCTGAGTGTCGATTGCTTTGTATACGACCCCATATGTACCTTCACCGAGCACCTCACGTTTCAGATAACGATCAGCCACCTTCTTATTATCGACTTCCGACATTCTCATACAATGTCCACCTCCGATGTGTGTCTGCGTGTGGTAAGTTAAAAGATAATATTTCCAAGGCTCATTTCGAACCCAACAAGAACTGRTAAAAGAAAGAACAATGAAAATTTTCTGATTAATGCATGAATGTAGAATTTAGGACTGAAACATGCGTGTATGAAGAGACGAGAGTTCACTGTGAAAGAGAATCTGCTCGAGTCCGTGCTGGTTGTGTTTTCTCTTCCTTCACAGTGTTTACCGTTTCCTTTTTTTCGGTTCCCCCCTTAATATATGACTTCTCTGTTTTCTTTTTCGTTTCATTTTTCCTCTTGTTCTATCTTTTTCCTTCAAAGAAATCGTTAATATCATTCAACTATTTTCGATTATTTATTTTTTATTTATTCTTAAATTTTTATATCGCTTAATTATTTATTTAAATATTGTCACATGAGAAAAGAAAATGATCRATACATGACACGTGATTCAAATCGTGCGCATTCTGTCATAATATGGCATAAATAAATATTTGTGAATAGTCYAATCACGTATAATTTCAAAAATAAAGTTTAACGATAAATATAAAGAATCAAAAATAATTAAATAGCATTATGCATTAAGTATCCTTTTGATGTTTTTCATATTTATTTATTGTCATTGTCATATGGTAATTCAAGGATGTTCCAATAATAAAATTTAGAACTTTTTGCAACTTTAAAAGGGGTTAGACAACTGAGGTTACATTTCTATTTTTTTAATTGTAAAAATTAAAACCAAAAGTTAATTGATTGCAATGTTTTATGACAGTAAATCATGTAAAAGTATCGACTTAATTTAATAAAGTAATTATTTAACTTCCTTAAATAAAAAATAATTTGTGTGACAAATTTTTCGATTTGCAAATTAAAGAATAACTTGTATAGAAATGACTACATAGAAGTATGATTTAGATGTTGTTTAATAGATTAAAACATACTTATGAGGGAATTATGTTTATATAGATATATGAGTATTTTGAGAAGTTATAACTTAYACTCATATTTATATAATTTCTTTTGACTGTAATTAAAACTATTTATGTTGTGAAATGATTTTTAAATTAATATATAGCTATCGATTTCATTAACGATTAGATCACATATAAAGTTTCTGTTTTAACTTTTTGAGTAAAATTTTATAGAAAATTTAGTATAAACATAGCGATTTGTGGAGCCAGGGAAAGAAAGTTTTGTAGAAATTTCAAAGTGTTACAAATGACGAAATCCAAGGAGGGATCTCTTCTATATAAATGCAAAATAATTTCTTTCTTTTTTCTATTTTCTTTTCTAAGGGCAAACCATGCACCTACCTTTCATTTTTCTCTCTCTGTCTCTTTTTGGCATGCCTGAACATTGATTTCATTTGAATGGGTGAAAATTGCATTTTTGGCTTCATCACAAACTTTTCCATGTACAAAGAAAGAAGCAACATACGCATTACTTCGATGTCATTGATCAAATAAAAAATCTGACATTGCATGTGAAATAAATAGAAAAACAAATAAACATTACCCTCAAGATCATAATAACATCGATGAGTTGCACATCAAAGGCCTGAAAAAACTTGTATTTGAAAATTAATGTATAGAATAAATTTGATTTTTCAAGAATTTTATGAAATTTTAACATAAAATATGCAAGTTATTGACATAATTTTTATATACAAAGGTTGTTATTTGTAAAATATAATATGATAATTCGAGAAAGAAAAAAATACATTTCACAATATAAAATAACATAGTCAATATCAAATCCCTTTTTGTTTTTCAACAAAATTACATTAAGGGAGAGGTTAATACAAGCCGCTCTAATATAGACTTATATCCCAATCAATTAATATATAGTTTTTAAATAAAAATGACATTCTCCTCTTCCACCCTTAACATTTTCGGTTCCTCTACATTCTCCCTTCCAACTCATAACTCATAATTGAGTTGTTATTCATTGTATAAAAATATTTTACTTCAGAATGATAAAATCACATCAATAGASAAATACATGAATTTTTCATTAGAATTTTCATCAAGTTGCAAAATGGTCCCTCCGGAATCTCGACAACGTATTTTCAAATTTTGAGTTGATCTATTTAACAGGTGAAGTTAATTTAAGCTGGGTGCAACTGATAATGCAAAGAAGTGGACGAAGTTGAACATTACCCACCGCCACACAATTGATAGACAAACTCATAATTGGGACTACACATTTCAACAAGCTCTCCATTACATCTGAGCTTATCAAAATGAAAATTTTTTTATGGCTAACTATATGCCTCAGTATGTTATATTGTGTGCTTAAAGGATACTTAGGAAGGTTGTGGACCACAGTGAATTTTGAAAATGTCTCACTTGAGTCCAGTTATTGATTTCTAAATGGGACTAACATACTAAATAGTTAATGGCCTAACAAAACAGACATTCATACTATGATTTTTGGCACAAAATCAAGGTACTTTTGCAAATCACGATATCAAGTTTTATGTTTTTGTGTAGCAGTGAAGTTTCGGTTAATTTATGCATTGTTTTTGTGAAAACTAAAATCGAAAAAGTGAATTTTACATAATTTTAATTTCTCTTTTGTTGTTTGAGAAACTTCTTTCCYCCCAAGCAAAGTTTCCTTGGTTTTAATACAATAGCTTAGCTTTAAAGATGATGTTTATATTTTTATTCAAACCAMATATTCTCTTGAGAGTTTGAAAATTTTGCAAATCAAACTAAMATAGTGATTTGGTGATTTGACATTGTTTCACAAATATTATTGGTACTAAAATGGCATCCTTTTATAAAGATGTTGTTGAAGAAATTTTTAATATTGACAAAAAGAAGAAATTGAAGAAAAGAAAAAAAGAATGCCTTAAGCCTTAAGAGATCAATTGACATTTTAACACGAGAATTATTTTCCTTACTCATTGTTTCACTTGTTCTGCGTATGAAGTGTCACTTTATCTAAAGTTACTGCCATTATTTTTAGCAAACAATTTTTGTTCTTGTTTTCTGGGATCAGCAATAAGCATTATTCTCTTTTAAAGCTTTATCAACTAGAAATGGAGCRTTTTTTAGCTCTTAAAAGGATGACACCCATGGTTACACTAGAAGTAATGATATAATTATAGTTTTTTTGTTGCACTGGTAGAGATGGATCCTAAAATTTGAGAATTTAACCTAAAATGTGAGTATATCTTTCCATTAGAGATTAATAAGTATGGAGACATTTTTTAAAAGAGTTGCTCAAAAAAATGTTAATAAGGAAATATCAAATAGAGTTGAAGAAACATCAAATTGAGGAATTTGATGTGGCACAAKGTCTCTCTGATCTTGAACTAAGGTTTCCAATTTTAAGCTACAATGTAACATAGAGATCAAGTTCAAARAGCCTACTTGCAAAAAGGTCCTTGTCAACCTTTGGATAATGCCTTCATGAAAAGAAAATTTGGAATTAGCCAATTTAAAAGATTCAATCCTTCTTTGTTCAATGAATTTGGTGGTTGGATGGAGCATAGCATATATAGCAAATGATGATGCCTATTGTCTGTGTTGTTATATTTTTAAAGTAAAACATGTTAAACAATTGGGAGYGAATTTTTTGTTAGCAAGGATTGATGTATTGGAAAAATAAAAAAAGATTTAAGTTCATGTGGGACAATATGATAGTGAATATAATAAAGCTTGAAAAGAATGTGATGCTTTGATGAATTAAGATCAACATATTGAAATAATTTTTTAAAGAAAACAAAGGAAGATTACTRCACCTGTCTAAATGCATTAATTGATTTTGTTTGGATTTTATTGTATCAAGGCTGTGATATTGAAAAGTGYTCCTAAGTTGCAAGTTCACATTGCATTAAAAGGATATAGTAWGAGATTATGCTGCTTGAACAATAAATGTAATCATGACAAATATTGTTGTAGATTCATTGTTCTCCTTTGTGGTTGATGATCTTGTGATGTGCCAATAAATGAGTAAAAGTYAAATGTTTTACGTTATGTATAGAATAAACATGCTTGTAAGTGAGCATTTTATAGGGGTTGAACATGTTACCAATACTAGAGCTCTATCGCTTAAGGCTACTACAGCTAAGATATTTTCTAGATATAACTTAAGCATATCTAGATTGAGGGGACAGGGTTATGATGGGGCCAGTAGTATGCAAGGAAAATTAAATGCTCTAAGAGCACTCATACTAAAAGAGAGCCATGTGCCTTTTACATACATTGTTTTGCGTATTGTTACTGATATGGTAAATATTGTTAGAGGATCTTTCAACCTTGSTGAACTTCTTAAAGAGAAATATTCTAACATTCCTGTTCAGGCACTGGCAAGATGTGAGACTTTAAATGGAAGGGGCTTCAGAAAACCATCCTTTGGCTCTATGGTGATACATGTTTGGGATCACATTATAATTCCTTGGTTAGTTAGTTTAATTTTCGTGTTCTCTGCTATAGGTGGTATCTTTAAATGAAATTATTTATGAGGACGATTCTTTTTCTTATCAAAAATTCGAGGCATTTAATTTATTGGAATGGACACATGCTTTTTGAATTTTCATTCAACTTACACTTGATAAAAATTGTCTTGATATTTTGAATAAGTTATATCAGGTATTACAAAGAAAAGGTCAAGATATTTTGAATGCAATGGAACTGGTGAGCAATTGCAATGGTGGAATTCATTCTTGGAATATATTTATTATTTTTGCTAGCAGCATTGCATTGATATTCCCAAGATTGATGATATATTTATGCTCATTGATCCTCATRGTCGTTCACAACATAATCCACCAAAAGTGTCAAATTTGCATCACTTCTATGTAGATTTACTTTATGCTGTCATTGGTTTGAAACTACAAGAGTTGGATGATCGTTTTTCCAAAGGTAAACACAGACTTACTACTTTTTGTAGCTTATTTGTGTTCACGAGATTAATTATTTGCTTTTGACAAGAAACATATTTTTCAAGATTTCATCTTTGACACTTGAGGACCAAATTGATAGTTTTATTTTTGATATACACTCTAACAAAACATTTGAAAGGCAGRAAGGACTCGTTGATCTAGCAAAGAAGTTAGTTCTGACAAAGAAGAATAGGTATATCCTTTGGTTTACAAGCTTCTAACTTTGCACTGAACCGATTACTACTCCTACTATGGAGAGAGTACTTTCCATAATGAAAACTGTGACAGATAAATTGTGCAATCAAATGAGAGATGAGTGGATAATTGATAACCTTGTTGTTTTTTAGGGAAGAGAGATATTTTTGAAAATTTATAATGAAGTATTATAAAACAATTTTAGAATATGAAAACTCATAAAGAATTATTATAAAGATATATCATTAGTAGTTATCTTTATTATTGAATTATTTACATTTTAGCTTTATTAAAAATTGTTGCTCGCGTTGAGCAAAATTCTAGATTTGCCACTAGATCTATTGTTAATTCAAGGAAAGTTCTTGAATATTTAAATTTGCATTGTCATATAATTGACATGAAAAATAGCATATCAAAATCATCTTGATATCACACTATAAGTTTGTATTAAATTTATATAGTTGAAAATTCCGCTTGATAGAAGATAATATATGTTTCATGGATTTTTGATTGAGTGTTTATTTGAATCTAGGGAGAAGAGATTTATGGGTCAAGTGTTTTCAAAGTGAAGGAAGAGAAGGCCATTAAATATTAACTGATTGAAGTGTGAACTTAAGTTTGTTGGCAATGAATTTAATCCCTCTTCTAAACTATTATGTTTGTACAAAGTTCAATTTTAATTGCATATCTTTTGAATTATGTACTCTTCTTTCAGCAAATTTTGATTACATGCTAGAACAAGCAATCAACGAATCCAACARGATTATTAACTGAATTAAATGATTCTATATTTATTATTGTCTTTGGTAACATGAATACATGTACAAAAGGAAATGTGCAAACAAAAATTTTCAATTCAACAAATCAAATTGATAGCAAGAGGAGCGACCCTTTAACTCTCCATGAAAATATAGAGTATGATGCAAGTGGGAAGCTTGAGTYATCCACTGCCCYATCCCTTGTGTTTTCTAYAGAGGGAGGAGCTACGTATCTTTCTATAATTGTTACAAACATCATTGCAACCCCTTACTATACACTAGTGAGGGTGATGAAGATGAAATTGTTGGAACTAATATAGTATGCAACTATAATATGTAAATATATTCTGTTATAAAACAAGTACATAAATGATAAACAAATCAATAACTTACAGTACACTTCTTGATAATGAAGACCCACAAAAGGATGGATTGAGGTGAGAGATTAACTCTCTATCCTTAAGACGAATTTGCCCCGCACGATGCTCACGGTTGAATAGCAATCGCCTCCTAAGATACAACCATCCCATCTCACAATAGAAACACTTCAAATCATGAGAAACAGTGAACCAGAAAGTATTTCTTACTCTCTTAAGATGCAAAAAACAAACTCTCAAAAGGAAGAATGTATAAGAGATGCCTATCAAAGCTAGAAGGAGGAAGAGATGTTGAAAATGAGTGAATTTTYCAATTCTACAAGAGGTCTGTTTATAGAATTCCAAAAGTCATTTAACAAATAGATTCAACTGTTGGATTGTGTGTCTTGATCTCAACAGTCGTGAATTAAATAGACAAGTCTCTCTATCCAAAAAGACAAGCCCCTTGTTCAGTAGACACATTCCTCTATTCAAAGAGAAAAGCYYYTTGTTAATAGACACAACCAAAAGTTGTAAGCTGTTAACCTTTGGAATAGCTAATTTGTCATTTAAGCTAGAAAGTGAAACTTAGATGAAGTGAAACTTTCTAACAGAAAATGACATCTATCATTTTGATTTGGAATTAGTGATTGAACATTGCAATTCCTCCTAGTCGAATATGGACCAAACAGACAAAAACCCTAATATATTTGAAAGGCATGGCACAAAACTTTAATTATTAAAGTTTTGTGACGTACAGTCCCCTTTGAACATTAGAACAATGAATTAGATATTTATGGAAGCTTCAATGGCAGTCAGTACGTATTGATTTAGAGCAAGGATTTTTTTTCTGGTTCGTTTATTTTTCTCTCTCAGACTACCTCTATATTTAATGAGGGACCTTGGGTTATTATGGGGCATTATGTCATCACAAGCAAATGGAGGCCAAAATTCTGGCTAACGGCTGAAGCTATTACCACAACTCTAGTTTAGATTTAGTTGCCTGAAATTCTCTTTGAGTTGTTCAATGAGGATATATTGATGAAGATTGGGGGTTTGATTGAGAGGCCTATTAAGATCGACTAAACCACATTGTCCTCTATGCGTGGTAAATATTTTTAAGTTTGTGTGGAGATTTGCTTGGATAAAACCCTTATTCCGAAGCTTTCCATTAGATGATATCCTCAGGTAGTTGAACACGAAGGGCTACATGATATTTGTTTCAATTATGGCTAAGATGGCCACAATTATGATTCTTGCAAGGGATTTGTCGGGGTTATTGAGATGGAGGAGAGGACTAAGACTAACAGTACAACACCAACTACAGTAAATAGTTTGACTGAAACTAGAGAACCAAACCTTTACGACCCTTAGATGTTACCAAAAAGGTTAGTTCGGTGCCGACCTATAAAAATGGAGATTGAATAGCTAATTAGCACCATTTTTGYCATCAGTCAGAGGAGCAAAATCTAGGTGAGACRTGCACAAGAAAACAATTGTGATTGAGGAGCAATGCAAATTGGACCGYTAAGTTAGGATGGACACAAAGGTACATCAAGCCAGAACCACAATGGACCTTGAAAGGGATACTTTTGTATATCCAAAGGAAATAGGTCTCAAATTTCTGTTTTAAACTCTAACATACGAGATGCAAAGGATTCCACTACTTCGGGCCTTTGGAAAGACACCAAGAGTATATTCGAGCCCAAAGGTTTCACTTTCTTAGCTGGTCGAGCAAAAGACGAGAGAATCAAGTGGAGTCAGTAGGCCCATCCTACTAAACATTGGACGACTAGACTTCCAAATCAATTTTCGTTCCATATTTGTAGGCTAGAAAGGCACTAGTGCAAGATAGGTACCTAGCCAAATAAAAGGACACTCCAACTCATGATCAAAACCTGACTGTGAAGAGCTCCTCCAACAGTCATAAATAATATTATTTTCCATATTATTTATTCACATTATGAAATCCTTCATTCTTTCTGCCTTRCTCATCAAGAAAGTAGTTTAAAGATTACATAGAACACCAAATTACCAAAAATAAGACATATTTCTTCATTACTGAAGATAAAGGACAA
This sequence comes from Rhazya stricta, assembly GCA_001752375.1. Taxonomy (NCBI): domain Eukaryota; kingdom Viridiplantae; phylum Streptophyta; class Magnoliopsida; order Gentianales; family Apocynaceae; genus Rhazya; species Rhazya stricta. The sequence continues at coordinate 2,059,192 of MEJB01000012.1, read as the reverse complement.
GAATATAGAAGGAAAGCAAGCCAATTTTGAAGTAAAATATGTGATGATGTTGAGGACATTGGAGATAGTGAATCAAATATTAGGGAAGAGCTCTAACATCATGTGACGTACTACGTATACAGTATACGCTGGATACGTGGTATAGTAGATCTCCTTATGCATGGTGACCATCAAATTTTGTGGCCTAGATCAATATCTACATTTCAAGACAAGGAGTATTCCCAAGATAAAGTTTTYGAAGAAGTAACAAGGGAAAGTACTAAAGTTTTCTTCTCAAATAAGTCTATTCTTTGTCAAGTGTCTCAATCCAAATGTACTTTTCCAACATCCCTCAGTGCCTGATCTTATTTCTTGCTTATGAAATTTCATAGGGGCTTCAGATTTCCATTGAAATATCTCTAGTTGTACACTATCGAAACATTCATTTGTTTGCACCATTTTCTTCAACTCCAGTGGTGATGGGTAATAAATTGGCACATTCAAGTCTATTGCTTCTTTATGTGTCAGTACCTGAAAGGTTAAAAGACCTAACAATTATTCATTGTTCAATTATGATGGTGTTGACACCATATATTAGCTGTTTTGCTTATGTAGCTACTGGCCTTGCAGATATATCAGTCTTCAAGTTTTTTGCCCATCAAGAGATAACAAACAAGGAAACGAATATGGACTTCATTAGCAGATGACCTTTGACTCAGAAAGAAAGATTACATACGCTAACACTAAGTTTCAGCTGACCAAAATGATTAAAAAGACATTTAGTCAATAATAAYGCCACATTGTTCTTCCAATTTTGGGAGGTGAGCCGATCATGGAAGCAACCAAAAAAAAAAAAAAGAAAAAGATAATGTTTCATTGGCTGAGCACTAGCCGATAATTTTCGATCGTATTCCATGCCTATTTTCTTGAAAGAGATTAGTGTAGACAGCTTACCAATCAAAGTAATGGAAGTTATGTTAGCATCAAAGTTCAGCAAATCGCTAGGCGGATTACTATCAGCTATCACTCTATTGGCTAAACCAAGTTGCTATCAATTGAGGTTGGTTGCAAGACTAAGAGTATTGACCTAGTCAAACCCATGATCTCACTTGTACAACCCATGATTCTCCCTCAAAACCCTTAAACTCCATGATTCTCCCTCAAAACCCTTAAACTCTCTTGCACAACCCCAGTATCTTTGAGGAGCATCATTCTAGGGGAGTTAGTGGTGGAATATTCTAGAGGACTTGCATTTGTATAAGTAGAGCAGAATAGAACATGGTCTTCAAACCAACATCAGATTTATCATATAAATACTCTTATGTTTACAGCTTTCTTTATAACTTTTTTACTGCTTTACTACACATTTTACTATAATATTTCAGCTATCTCTATTAATATAGTTTTCATACAATTCTGCCTTGCTTTGGATAAGATTGGGGGAATCAAAACACATTCTTACTATTTCTTCTATAAACCCTTGCTTCGTAATTTAGCTAGAGGCTTTTTGGAGTATTTCAGAAATCCATTTTAATTGAAAAGCTTATAGATTTGGTGACGGATAGTTTTGTGTGCCAAACGATAAGTTTATCGTTAACTCAGCGAAATCAACCAACAACATCCTTAGCTTACTTGTCCACTAGTAGTCAATAGCATCCTCAGCCGATCCAATAGCTAGTCGAGTGTCAGCATTCTTGGCTGATTCATCAGCACAACAAATTTTCTTAGCATTAACGTCAGAAAATATATATTATGATGAATAATTAATGAATAGTCTTACCTGTTTGGCCAGGTCCAAGAGGCATATTCTAGTAGAAACAATGTACTATCTGCAGCATCTGATGGAGCTACTGTATCTGACCTTCCTGCCAACAAAAGGCTCATCAACCCTCCAGAAACCAGTTCCTAAGCTCGAGCACGAAGAAAATATTTCATGTCTCTTTCATACTGGTTCGTGTATGGATTACAAACCTCGATAGGGGCATTGCTAAGAGATTCGTCCACTATGAAAAGCAGGAAAATGAGGGTTGGTTATTTCTTCTGGCATTTGCGAAAGCAAATGCAGTGAATTTGTGGAAGTCACCGAATCAAGAGAAGATTTTGGAAACAATCTACCATGGTGGGAAGTTATTAAATAAAACATTGAAATCATCGCCCACATGGTCATTAAAGAATACATGAAGTTCTGGGATGTTAGGACTCTGAACTTCAGCTTTGTATTTCTCTTTTACGGCTTCAATTATGTTCTTCACTACGTAAAATGTAGTTGGACCAGTTGAAGCACCAAGATCAGCCAGGCGAAAGATGTAGAAGTTGTGAAATGATTCTTCAGGTCTAGGTCGTTAGAGATTTGCAGCCATGAGAAAATCCTTGGTCCTTTCAACTATAATTCTCTGCTCATACGGAGTGCAAGAAAAAGCAAAATATTAGAAGGAAAAAATGTCATATGAAATTTAACTGATTTATAGTATCACTTCCTTGGCATCCTTACCTTAGGAGAAGAATTCTTGTCATAGCTATATTGGCCAGTTCCTCCAACCATGGGATGAACACAACGGGGAAGCCATTTTCTCCTTGAAAGCTTGGAACTCTTTGCTGAGTCCTGTGTGTATCTTTGTTTCTTCTAGAGCTTCGGACAAAAGTGATGCTTCTTCAGTTTATATAGTAGTTTGCAAGCAGCTAGGCATTTGACTTTTGTTTAAGATTTGTTTGTGGAGATATCAAGATTTACATGGGCTATTATTTTGCTGTAAGTTGATCAACACTGACACGGAAGAAAATTGTGAAAAAAAATGTCATTCAATAATTAACTTAATAATAAGAGAAATTATAAATAATTGATGAGCGAATTATTAAGTTAAAATTAAGAGCGAATAAAAAATCTAAATCAATCTAATATTGCACTTATTTTATTTTTGTTTGATTAATTATGCCCATCCAATTTATCCCAATTGGATTGAAAAGTATGCACTCTGGTATGACCAGAACACATTCACTATACAATCTTAAACAATACCTTAGTCTAAGAATTCTTCATCTAGAAGTGTCTTAGCATAGTTTTCTTTGGTTCCTAAGCTTCTTGTGTGCCATAGCTTTTCTTTTATTATTTTTTTATTTTGCTATTGAGACAAATGATGCGTATTAATGTGATAGCATCCGAACTAGAAATGTGCTGTTAGGACCATGAGACTCCACTTTTCTTTTTATTGGTATAATATTGTTCACTTCAAGACTTGGCCTAATATGATTTTATTTTGGATTCTAGCTAAAATGCTTCATACTAATAAATTTCATAATTATAGATTCATAATCAATCACACTTTCGATCGATGTAAAACTTGATTCACCCATCTAAAATGTACATAACGGTGAATTATTACTGAGGAAGAAAATGGTAAATCAGCTCGCTTAGCTAGAAAAATTCAATCGTGGACCCAAAACCATATCTTCAGGGCTGTTGAACTTATCTTTCTGGGACATTGAAATAGCTGGACCATAAAGTTGTTACTTAAGATCCTCCCATCTTCCAAACAACTAACCAAAAAATAATTGATCTTCATTTGCAAGAATTATTATTTTGGCCATTTGACATAATTGCTTCCCCATTCAGATATTATGCGAAAGAATAAAATGTTAATATATTTAGAGTTAGGATTTAATTCATACAATTTCGTTTTATTTGATTCGGCTTATGTTAAAAAAGATTCGTGATAAACTTTTTTTCGAATAAGAGAAGTTATACCTAACTGAATGATTCTAATTTACTTTTCGGAAATAAATACTGGATTGCATAAATTGTTCTTTCAAGGACATACATGGAAGCAAGTTTTTGAATCACAATTTTGTCTTTCTAGAGATATAGGTACTTACAACTTCAAAGAAAGAACATTGGACTCGGATATGCTACGGAGTATACTTTGATCAGTTTTTGCGCCTCAAGACAATCAGAATGTTATTGAAATCGCCATCTTTAGCAACATAAGGAGCAAGACCTGCAACTTTCTTCTCATATCGTTCAAAGAGTTCATTCTCTGTATCATTTCCAAAGTATGTTCTCAATATCCCACCAAAGCCTGATGTAACCTGTTGCTTAGTACCGTATAGTCCTCGCCTGAAATATCTCTAATTTAACTATGCCAAAGCATTCGTTTCTCTGAACGATCTTCTTCAGCTCCTCATGTGTTGAGAAATATAACAGCCGGTTGGACGAGTCTATTGTCTCTTCGCTTACTACTCCCTGAAAAGCTTTCAACAATGAGAGATGTTAGTCATGGCGGCTAATGATAGTATGATTGTATAAGAAGGTCGTTCTSAGGCAAGACTAGTTGTCCCGACTAAAGGGCAGGTAAAAGTATGCAGGGTCTGTCAGTCATATAGCCAACAACAGACATTTTGAGCAAAGATCACAATTACCTACCTCTTTGGTCATATCCAAAAGGCATGACTCCATTATTGGAAACGAGCCAAAATAAGTCTGAGATGGAGCCACACCAATCCAACCTCCCTGGAAATATTAGTGCCACCAGTCCTCCAGATACTACCTCTTCTGCTCGAGCACTACTAAATGATTCGAAGTCCTTTGCAAATGCAGAAAAAGCATCACGAACTTCAACAGGTGCATTGCTATAAAATATCCTTCCCCTGTTATAAGGAAAATTTGCATCAGAAACATGTTCCGGCAACTTTGAAAGCCATTGCACGGCACTCGAAGAATATGCAACATTAAGGGAAGCTTTGGAAAACAATCTATGCAACATCAAGGGAAGCTTTGGAAAACAATCGGCCATGGAAAGAGGCTGGAACTGCAGCTGTAAAGTATTGCCTCTCTGGTGGAAGGTTATCAAAGAGAGCATTGAAATCATTGCCGAAATGATCATTGAAGAACACAAAAAGTTCTGGGATTTTGTCACTCTGGCCTTTGGGTTGGTACTTGACTTTAACAGCTTCAGTTATGTTCTCCACTGCATGAAATGTTGCAGGACAAATTGCACAACCTAAATCAGCAATGCTAAAAGATGTACGAGCAATTCCAGTTTGAAGGTCCAAATTTTCAGAGACAGTTGCAGTACGAACATCTTTTCTGCGTCCAACTGCAGCTTTCTGCTCAAATAAGAGGTGTGCAACAAATCGGAAAATATGACAAGAATAGAATCATTTGGTATGGATTTTCTAGATTAGCAGCCTGAAGCCCATATAGGTTCCCTCAACTGTCATTTTCAAGCAGGAAAATGTTTGCTGATCAAATTGATACGGATCTATTGGATTAATTCAGCACATTTAAGTTAAAAATTAATACTACTCTCATCTTCATTTAAACGTTGCAATGGGACTCTGCAAATGGATAAGAAATTATGGGGATCTATATGACATTAGATGAGAATAACTAAGTTAAATGTTATTTAATTTCATTAGTAAATTAACTATTTCTCTCCCTCCAATTACTAATTCTCTCTCCTCCTTTAATTGGATGAATATTTTATCTTCATTAATTAGGTAGAATTTTAAGATTTGACTTTTAGTTTAGCTATAACATTGGTAAAGGCTAAATTAAAAATAATAATTAAATACTCCATTAATTTTATAATGCGACGTGTAAATCAAAGCAAGTAGTATTCATTTTCAGCTTTACCATTCATTTATTGTGAATCCACATTGTGAAAGGATATTTTGAATTTTTTAAAACTCCAATTAAATTTGATTTACACTCTATCCAAATCAACTTGATATAAATAGAAGTGTCTAATCAACAACTTTGAAAACTTAAATGAATTTTGCCCAACAATTTTTGGAAAAATTAAATTTAATTAGTCTTTTAAAGTAAAACATCATAATGTAATAAGATTTTTTTTTTTGGACAACTCCGTCTCTTTACCCTTTTAAAAAAATGTAAATAGTGATCTTATTTAATTTAAATGTAAATTTAATTTAAACTTTTAAAATATGAAAACTCACTAAAATATATTTAAATTTTATAAATATAAAATGTCCCTAAAAGATCACTAGGCTATAGTCAAGCATCGAGTTTGTCAAATTATAACATATAACTTGTAATCTTTTTCACAAGTTAAGTATTTCTTTTATTAACTTAGTTCAAAGCAAATTATTACTTAAGCTATAATATTTAAATAAGTCTTATTGTCCATCCATTCATTCATATTATTGAATTAAGAAATAGGTATTCGAATTCAACCATGTAATCCAAGATGACTGTAATATAAGCTTCTTATAAGCAATAAATTTGCCTAGCACTTCAAGATATTAGTCATGTTTCATAACTCATTCAACACTTAAATCAAACCAATTTAGAGTTTATTGAAATAATATCGTTTTGATAATCTAATTACTCAACTACTCTCACATGCTTTACTCCGTGCTACTCTCTTCCATTCACTTGCTCTACTCCTAACTTTGTGGTGCAGCTTTCTATAACACGTGGTTGATTGGTTCTTGAAAATACCATTAAGAGATTTCTACAATTAAGAGCTTTCAATGGAGATAAAGATGACTTCTTGCATTGGAAAAATGCAGAGCGGGGTAGTTAACTCATAATTGTAGGTCGACAAGTTCTTTTTACTTTTAAACTGAAATGTTAAATAAAGAAAGAAAACTGAGAAATCGTTGTGTCATTAAACTAAAAAAAATAATTATCCACCCTCAACTGAATAAAATCATGTAGTAGAGAGTGAGGTCGTCTTCTCATTGAATCGACGAGTCAATTTCTCTAAGGTAAAACACGAACAAGGGGGGATTTAATGAGATTACCAAACTACCAATTATTACAAAGCAAACAAATAATAAGAAAATGAATAAATAGCAAATAAATTTGAAAAAAATATGAAAAGAATGCGTTAAAGCCACTAATTCTACATTGATTCTATCCAATCGATCAGAGATGCAAAGATAACTTAACTATTGTAAATAAATTGATTATAGTTGTCTGAAAACCCACTAACAACCAATCTTCCCTACTCTGAAAGATAATTTTCATAAGACTCTAGGATTTTTGTGTTCCGACAGTATTAAGTTCTAGAAAGACCCAGTTCATAAAGAACCAATTTAGAACTGATTTGTTTTGAGTTAGGTTATTACTCACATGATAAGAATTGCATAACCCTATCAAGTTACCACTTAATTAAGGCTGCAAAGTAAAGATYCTAATCAACTAATGAGCTTAAATTACCGACTAAATTAAATACATGAACTTCCCAAAAAGTAGAGAGTAAATAAATACTTACAAGATCAAGATGAAAATCAATTAGATCTTACGATTATTCTTAAACTAATGCTTCCTTAGTACTTCAATTGGAATAAGGTGTTTAGCACATCATTATGGAGCAAAAACACACAAAGTCTGTAATAGAATGATTAATGCTCAATAATGCCCGACGCTTGTGGTTTCTACCCATATAAATATGATCAGAAAACTCACAAATCCTAATAAAACTCAACTACCTAATAATAAWAAAAAAATCATAATTTGTTAATGAAATAACATTTTCTAAAACCAACTATTAAACAATAGGTATCTTCCAAAAGATAATATCCAAAGCTGAAAACACCTTCACAAATCAAATATGCCTCAATTATCACACTAAACTAATTAGGACTCTATTAGAAATACAGGATAAATACCTCTATTCGTATTGTTCTCCTTCCTTTATTAAGGCATGTGTTCAAGTACAAATCAAACGATTCTTGTACACTTTTCTTAGATGTACTAAATAGAACTCTATGAATCAATAAAATGAAGCCCGATAAATGAAGAGGTTTATAACTAAGGGTACAAAGGTTAATAGTTGGTAATTAAGAATATAAACCAATCGACAGAGAACAAAGAGGTTTATGGTACAAAGGTTAATACTTAGTTGACAATTAAAAATATAAATCAATCAACTCATAAAATTTTGAAAATGCATAAAAATATTAAACAATGTTTAAATGAATGCTCTTCGAGTGCATGAACTCAACTTTTACCCAAACTATAAATATATAGTCATTCAGAAATTTTGCAGAAAGTTTCAACCAAGAACCCCCTCCTCATTAAGGAATGAAAGCTTATAAAGGAATTGTGTGCATACAAGAGTTTATGGTCTATCAAAGTGAAAGTAGTTCATAAAAGTTTCATCGGACCCAATAATCAGGTTGGAAATTTTCTTATTTTGAAGCTAATCTTGATTGACAAAGAGGTAATTACATTATATCTTGAGCATTTTTATTATCTTTATTTATATCCCCATGTATCTATGCATGTTTATTTGAATTTTATATGGGTTACCTTGGGATGCTATAAAAAAGTAACATATTATTTATAACATTTTCAGGAATGTAAAATATATGATGTATTGCTCAATGATGCAACTCAGGAGGAATCTAAAAATTATCATATCTCATTTTAGGTTCCTTTTGATGGCAATAGAGATGAAGAGAGAATATTGCTTTGTATATATATATATATATATATATATATATATATATACATATATAATTCTTTGAATCACCAGGAAGAATGATTATAAGAATGCCAATTTATAGTACTTGTTTCCTTTTTGCAAGTAATTTTCCTTACATCGGTTACTTGGAACTACATCCTAATTAAGTTGGCTTTTCTTCGAAAGTAATTTTGCTTGCAACTTTTATCTTGAGATCTTCTACCATTTTAACATTTCTATTTCTTCACTGTTGCCTCTAGTTAGGATAACAGAGAATATATGATAGTATGAAAATAGTGATATACAATATTAATTATTGTCCTAAATTCACATATTCTCATTTTAAATCAACGAATAAATGTTATTTTTGTCCAGTGCTATATATTTATTAAATATGGTATATAGATTTAAGTGAAAGGAGCATAAACTTATCCCCTCCCTATTAATTTTCTTCCCAAAATTAAAAAAMTCCAATTTACCTTTAATATTTGTATTCATTTTGTAAAGTACTTCATTCGTTTTAAAATAATTGTCCATTTGAACATAGTTTTTTATTTCAAATTACTTATCATTGTAAAAAATCAAAAACATATTAAACGTCTTTCTTTCTATTGTACCCCACATTAATTAGTCTTGTTCATTTATAAAATAATTATATTCAATGTGTTGGAGAGATATATATTAGTCAAAATATTTAAAATTATAAGGAATTAAAATAAGGTCAGAATTGTCATTTTGTTTAAAATTTTATAAAATATTTTTTAATAATGTATAATTATATTTAAATGGATAATTATTTTGAAGTGGAGGAATTAATTTCTAAAGTGATTTTGGTTAGAGCTAATGGACTCCAAAATGGTTCCAATTCAAAATCAAAGGTGCCTAATTTTCCACTAAAGTTTGGCATACTAATGCTCTATTAGATTAGACTTTGGGGTAAGGGGAGGAAAATGTTTTTCAAGAAAGAAATTACCTGGATTAGAAAACATAAAATGAATCTTTTCCTAAAAAATTTCAGTGTTCAACATAATTCAAATTTAAACAAAATATGATTTTGTTTAATTAATCATACAAAATCAATTTGGAAGAAGAGATTTATCATGCTAAATAATTACCAATAGTCGATCATTGAACTTTGAATAATCGATTATTGAACTTTAAATAATCAATTATTGAACTTTGAATAATCGATTATTCAAGAAGTTACTATTAAAATTTTTTTATGGAAGGGAAATGTTCTTGTAGATTTTTATTTTTTAGTGATGATTGGAGGAAATGTTTTTGGTTTAAGAGTAACATTTGTAAAAGATAATAGGTGATTATGTATCAYATTCCAAAATGCTGCTATTTGTAAAAGATAATGTGTGATTATGTATCACACTCTTAAATGAGCTTCTTTCCTTCTTATCTAAGGCTTGTAATTATTTCATAATTTGTAAAATAAATTCACCTCTTATTTCCACCTTTTTTCCTCCCGCCATGGACTTGATACTGAAGCCACATCCACATCAACAATGAATTAGCATAAAGTATGACTGTGACATAGAAATCAAAATAGGAAAATTACTCTTCATGTCTTTCTCTATGGACCTTTCATTGTAAACATTCATTTCCTCATTTTCTTATTTATTTTTATCCCTCAATAATTTATGAAAATTTATTTTTATCCTCCACCACATAACATGGTCGAATCCGATGAAGGAGTTGAATGTTTTGCATTTCATTTTCACTAGAATGGCAAAAAGGTCCTTTATGGGTAGATTTTCCCCCTCCCCCCAAAAACTAAAAGAAGAAAACTCACATGATACTTTCATTAGTGATGAACTCGTATTTTGTATTATATTTTATCCCTAGTTGATTCTTGTTGAAAAACATGTGTTCTAACTTTGCATTAGACTTTATTCTTTTTAAATGATTTTTTTGAAGGTTAAAATTATAAAAGACAAGAAAATGGATAAAATCTGAGAAAAAGGAACCAAAGAGGTCAACGGGTGATTACAAAAACACTGGGGGCCATCTGCAATTTCAGAAGCTAAAATTGGAAGAGATTTGGTCAAGTGTTGAAATTGAACAAAAACTTGTCCAGAAGCAAATCGGAGCTAAAATTGTCTGAAATTTGATGAGGAGCAAGATAACATAATCCCGCATCGAGTCTGCAAGATTTCAAGTGGCAATTCAATGTAGAAGTGGCTGAACCGATGCATGTTCAAGTCAACATCATGTGCCAATTCAAGCCAAAACAGCAATAAAATTTGTTTAGAAGTAAACCAATGCCAAAAGGAAGATATCCGACATCGATTTGAGCCCCATTTGATGAAAACAACGTATCTAGCGCTGATTCCATGTTCAATTTGGCCCATAATTGTTTGTGTCCAATCCGGCGTCGATTGGCCTTAAATCAACGCTAGTTTGGCTATCATGTTGGTTTTAGAAATTTTCTCTCTATTAAATGTCTTTTTAAGCCACATAATTCATTCATTTTAGCAACCTTTAGTACTCTTTCCATAATTGGTGTGTAACAACTTGGAGAAACTACTTGGGAGTGCTTAGTACGGATTGTGATTAAGGTTAGGAAGAATTGAGTCGGCAAAACTAGTTCTTTCTATTCTTTTTATTGTGATCATGTTTTTATTATTTTCTAATGTTGAACCAATATCTTTCTAGTCTAGGTTCTATATAGTTGGTTAGAGTTTATGTGAACACTTATTTTATATAATGACTCTACACAAACAAATTTCGAGTCTAATTTTGAAGGAGTGAGTTACAATATCTAAAAATTMTAAATCAAAAGACTATGCCTTCAGATTCTTCTTCTAAATATGACTGCCTTAACTGTCRAATCTTTATCTGCATCAATGAAAAAAAATACCTTCTTCAATATATATATGAAGAAGGGAAGCTTGAGTCTTCCTTGATGATGCGTTTGCCTCAAAGGTCGAATCTTTAATGGCACCAATGAAAAAATACTTTTTCAGTATATATATGAAGAAGTGAAGTTTAAAACTTATTCGATAATGTGTTTGCCTAAAAGTCAAAAATCTATCTGCACMCAATGAGAAGATAACTTCTTCAGTATATATGAARAAGGGAAGCTTGAATCTTCTTCGATAAACGATCTAACAATCCACCACAAAAGTCAAAGTTTTGAGTATATTTGCTAGAGAGAGTTCTTGATCTTCAATTTTCCAAAATATCTCTAACGTCTTGTTGAGAGCTTTCATCTGTGTTGGAGCTTCAACCTCTATCCTTATGTCTTGTTGTGCCCTATTTATAGGCAAAGAGTTTATATCCTTTTAGTTAACTGTCTGTAGTTTGAATGGGTTTCTTGTTGCCTAAGCAATCTATCTTATTGGACTTATTATATTGAGTCAACTCAACTATTTATTTGAGCCTCCTCAATAAATATGATCCACTATGAGAGAAGTTTATCGATAGTCCAACTTCAATTGATCCAAAATAATCGAGTTTCTTTGTAGACTTAATTAAATAATCAAGATTAAAATTATATAATAATATTGATTATTTTTTATTAATATTTACAAATGTCCCCACTTCAAGGCTTGAGACGAGTACGTCTTTTTCGAGCTTGACAGCAAGGCTTGGAGTTGACATGTTGAATCTAAAACTTGAATTAAAATCCAAAGTTGACACTTCAATTGAATTTTGGTTTCTAAATCTATATAGGTTTCCAACATGAAGTTTCACAAGAACTTAACAAGTAGCTTCCGAATTGAATTCTATCCCTTGTAGGTCACGGAGAGTCCCTCAATCATCTATAAAAGTAGACCTTGTGTTGTCTTATTTTCTTCACCACAAGTCAAAGCTTCAAAGATCATCTTACTTGCTTATTTTCATTGGTGTCCAACTTCTTAGCTTGCCGYGGAGAGTTTTCTTCTTCTTTTTTTGTTCTCTCTCCCTTTTTCCTTTTTCTTTTTTGTAGGCCGGAGTACTACCTTGACTTGATGGAGCTATTGTRGTCTTTTAGGATCTCTCCACACAAGAATCATTTGTCCATCCAAAGTGAYGAAGATGAACCCATCAAGAAGGAATTGAGACTTTATGTTCATCCTCCAATGTAAGGCTCTTTTGCAAAGTCATCACCTCCTTCATACTAGCCAAACTTGGAAGAATGGTAATTGAAAGCGTCTTSTAAAGATGGAAGGATTTTTTTCATTCACTACAAAGTCTTCTTTATACTGATCCTGCCCGTCTCGAGATTTTTCAAACTCTCGACTAGCGGATCTTCGGTGGCGAGGCTAGATGGAGCACTATCTTAAAGCTCAATGGAGAGTATATCTTCGTCCAATAGCATTGGGAGTGGCTCAAGGTGATCTTAAGTCATAACAAGAAGTTCCTCTGTAAGATTTTGATGTACAAAGGGKT
>MEJB01000012.1:1842234-2046356 GCA_001752375.1 Rhazya stricta | reverse complement strand
GGSYTTTTATRAAGCTTGTGTCCTTCGCACCACGAATTGGTTGGTGAAAGTGATACTAAGAARAGACACCTTSTGCGATGTTGCAACCATTTATTTGTTGCATTCCATTGATTGCAACAAGAGTGAGGGAAGAAGGCTAACGTCTCTCTCTCTCATGATRGGTTATCTTTTGGTCCAATTGAGAAGCTAAGCACACCAAACAGTTTGTTTGTCATCCGCAGTTTCAACTTATGTGCAGTTTAATCTCGTGCAGTTAATGAGCATTTTGAAGTAACTTGCAGCTTAGACTCGTGCCCCAAGGAGCAACTTGATTTTTTAAAGATATTTGAACAATTTTAACTCCTAAGAAGGAGTAATGTGCAGTTTAGGCTCATGCACTGAGGAGCAACTCATCTTTCTGGAGACATTTAGACAATTTTAACTCTTATCAAATAGTAGCATGTAGTTTAGACTCATGCAATAAGGAGGAACTCAATTTTTTTTCTTGAAACATTTAGACAATTTCAACTCTTATCAAGGAGTAGTGTTCAGTTTAGGCTCGTGCACTAAGAAGCTTTTGCGTTTTGTTGTCGTTGACTATGTGACTTCAAATTTTAAGGAAATTGTGCCCCCACTTTGAAATTCCAGCATCTTCTCATATTTTTGTGACTCTTTTATAGGAATTCATCAACTTTGATCGATAAGGATACTTATTTCCACATCTTATGCACGAGTAGCCAATTCTTCAAATATTTTCTATTGAATGCCTTTTAACTCCAATAAATCTTGTGAATGCATATTCTTGTGGTCGAATTTTCACTCAGTCGATCTTTGCAGTTCAAGTTGAGATTTCTCCACCTATTGATATAGCCAATAACAGGCTCATCTTTCCATTGTTGAGTATTGGTTAGCTCCACCGTACCTACAGTTCTGCATGTAATATAAAAGCTGTTCAAGAATTCCTACTCAAGTTGCCCCCAACTATCAATGGAGCCAAGTTCCAAATCTGTGAACCAATCAAAAGCATTTCCTTTCAAGGAGCAAAAAAATTATTTGACGAGAAGATGTCCATCTATGCCAACATTGTTGCAAGTCTCCACAAAATGGGCCACGTGCTGCTTTGGGTTTCTCTTTTCGTCGAACTGCTGGAGCTTTGATAGTTGATATCCGATAGGCATCTTCATACTATCAATTCTTGAGGTGTAGGGATTCATATATGTTGGAGAAGACATGTCATCTCCATCTACCTTGCCTTGATAGGCCCTATTATGAATTCCTTGAGTTGATCCAACAAGTTAACCAAATATCTTTATTTGCCACTTTTAATTCCGACGCATTGACTTACTTTGACGAATACTCCCTCATCCTAAATTATGGCTGCTTTTCTAGTACTTGGCTATTCTTGACTATTGTTTTCAATCTGCTAACTTGGCAAGTTGTGCATATTGATTCTCTATATGCTTCATCAATTCTTTCACTAATCTTGTTAAGTTTGAGAGTTACTCGTCAATAGTGGTGATGCCAGCCATCAAGACAGACATTGCACTAGGACATGTAGTTTTCCTTGGATTTTATTCTGTAGTCTTGCTAGAAGCCATAGCTAAAAGAGCTCTTGCATTGCTCCTTGTCATAGGTCCCTCATAGTGAGAATCTAGAGCAGCAACCTTTGAGCATTGCGCATCTATGAGTAAAGCTTTTCTTTGAACTTGATGAGGAGAAGAGATGAGAAGCAGAGATGGTCCTACTGGGCATGCCAAAATTTATACACAAACAAATTTCGAGTCTAATTAGAAGACAAGAAAAGTTGCAACAAATGTATAATTTATTATTTTTTAAAGGAGTGAGTTACAATCTTTGAAAATTCCAAATCAAAAGAATATGTCTTCCAATTCTTCTCCTAAATATGTCTGCCTCTAAGGTTGAATCTTTATCTGCACCAATGAGAAAATATCTTCTTCAATATATATATGAAGAAGGAAGTTGAGTCTTCCTTCATGATGTGTTTGCCACTGAAGGTTTTTCTGTACTAATGAGAAAATACTTCACATATATATATATGAAGAAAGAAAACTTGAATCTTCTTTGACAATATATTTGCCTTAAAGATCGAATCTTTATCTGTACCAATGAGAAGATACCTTCTTCAATATATATGAAGAAGGGAAGTTTGAATATTCTTTGATGAATGATCCAACGATTCACCACAAAGTCAAAGGTTTGAGTATATTTGCTAGAGGGAGTTCTTGATCTTCAGTTCTCCAAAATATCTCTAACATCTTCTTGAGAGCTTTCATCTTTCTTAGGAGTTTTTGTCTGTATTGGAGCTTCAGCCTCTATCCTTATTTATAAGCAAAGAGTTCATATCATTTTAGGTTACTCCTTATATCTTGAATAGGTCTCTTGTTGCCTAAGCAACACATCTTATTGGATGAGTCAACTCAACTATTTATTTGAACCGTGTCAATAAATACGATCCACCTTGAGACGAGTTTAATTTATTTAGACTTAATACAATTTGGCCCATCTTCATAATATGTTAGTATTGTATTCAATCAATGACTCAACTTCAATTGATCCAAAATAATCGAGTTTCTTTGTACTCTTTAAATAATCAAGACCAAAATTATATAATAATCTTGATTAAGTAAATTAATTTTTTTTAGTGTTTACGATGACTTAATTATTTATTTTGTCTTTATTATTTATATTTCTTTACATTCTGCATTGTTAATTATTGTTATGTCATTTTTAATGTCATCATAGATAAGCTACATATAATTTGATTTAATAATTAATTGTGAAGGACCGAAAGGTGAAGTAGTTAATTAGGACATAGATAACAACAACCTATAGTATTGAACTTACTAGAGACACAATCAATTCCTATTGGGAGGTTTCCAAGAGTAGGTATGCATGGTTAGTAAAATTTGAGAATTCCATAAATTGAAGATGAAATTCTAGTTAATCTAATTCACATAGAGATTAGTTAATCAACTTTAGGGGATTTATGCCAAGAGATTGGCTAAAATCTAGTTTAGGAGATTACACTATTAACTAGATAGAAATTGTGAATTGCAACAATAAAAGTAGGAAGTGATTATTTTTTGAATAAGTTGGATCAGTATCCTAACCAACTCCATTTTACCACATCAAATTTGTTGGAATCAATTAGGTTTAATTTCATAATTATGATTTTTATTGATTTTCTTTTGTTAGTTGTCTTTTGAYGCAATCCTAATTCAATAAGTTTAAATTAGGGAAATTTAGTGATTTTCGTACTAGTTATAACCCTTGTGAAATCGACAATTCATTTGTTCATTATACTCAATTGGGCTCTAGCACACTTGCTAGAATTTTGTGCATCAATAAGTGGTAATTGACTCAAATCGATATCATAACCCAAAATCGTTATCCTTAGATTTACTAAATTTTATTTTACCATATTCATTGTCTCTCATTAACCTCTTCTTACCGTTGTTTCAATGATATTCTTGTAACTAACCAAACAAAACTCAAAATTTAATRTACTAAGTCCTAATAACAAGCACAATTAACCATAATTAATATAATAATATAAAATTACCAAATTAAAGTCAAGGAATTGAAGAAGAAGGCTGATGGGCATCCATAGATGAAGATGTATCTTCGAAGGATATCGATGAACATGTTGGGCATGTTATATAAAGTAAGTATATTTTGAGGTCCCAAATCTTCTTTAATAGTTGTTTATGAAATCTGACTGGTATTAAGATTATTTCTTTGTAAACCCTAATTTATAGCTTAATAGTATTTCAGATGTTTCTTGTCTGTTAAATTGTTTGTACTGTTGAATGTACTACGTATTCTCATTTTTCTTTTTGATGAAAAAAACCACATCATTTATATGCAAGGCATAACCGCAATTACTGCTTGCATAAGAATAGTAGGAAAGTTTCGAAACCATATTACAAGATTCTTTAAAAATCTAACATTATAATATCCTTTAAGTGAGTAAAAGTATTGCCTTCATTGTGTGTGTGCGCAAGTCCCTTGCCGCCCCGATGTTGTGCAAGTAATCTTGCAAGTCTTGTGAGCTGCCGAAGCATTGAGAGATCCGCCGTTCTTGAGAGATCTTATTGAGAGTGGATAAGCAAKCTGACTACAAATRGAAGTCATCTAACTCCATTTACTCTGCCAATCTAAGGCCATGAATAATAGCCAAGAGCTTAACATGTTCATGTCCAGTTACATCTGAAATTGGTATGGCCATAGCCAATTGCATCTTCCCTCTCGAAATATTATCCCAACCCCAACCTTATCCCTAGACATTTCTCCAAACAAAGCTCCATCGACATTAATTTTCAGAGACTGGCTTGTTGGAGGTATCCATCTTGTAGGTGTCATAAAAGTTGTTGTAGCTCAGTTCACAAGATTTGCATCTAGGTATTTTTCTAACAACCTACTTGTTGAAGCCAATGTCTCATCTAGCTTGATGCTATGTACAATTCTCAAATGCTTTCTTGTTAGTGGCAATGGAATATACCAGAGAAGAAATACAAACTTTTCCACATTCTCCTTGATTATTAGTTGTGGATGAAGCAGCATATTCACGATGACATCCCTTATTTGTACAGCCCCAAGACAATCCCATTTATACAGAAAACCACATCTCTTCAAGATAGCCTTAGCATAGAAGCATTGCAAAAATAGACGAAAAGCTGATTCACTCACCATGCCACATAAAGAACAATAAGGATTAGAGATCAAAATATGTTTCTTCTAAATGTCTCTTGTGGGTTGAATGTCATGACATACATACCATGCCCACACTGAAACCTTAGGGGGTAAATGCATCCACAAAAGTAATCCCAGAAAATACCATGTTGTCCAGTAGAARATGGTGGAGATTTCCCTTGCTCATACATCTGCCCGAGAAGGATAGCCAAAATGGTAAGCAGACTTAAGAAAAAAGTTGTCGGAGTTCTCAATATGCCATAGAACCTAATCATCACAAGGCTAAACTAGTAATGAGATCTTAAGAATCTCTTCTATGTCCTGGTGCATAAATAAAATTTGAAGCAGAGGCTTGTTCCATCTAAAAGGTTGCTTTAAAATTAGAGAACTAACTTTAATATTAAAAGCCTCATAAGGGTTAAGAGAAATCAGTAAAAAAGAGAAAGGGTAGGCAACCAAAGATGATACCAAGCTCGAATACTCTCATCAGAGCCCACTCTCCATCTCAAACCCTGGATCAACAACCCTCTAGCTTCACAAATGCTTCGTCGTGCAAAAGAAGAATCAGTGGCCAATGATCCTTGCAAAAAGTCAATATGAGGAAAACATCTACCTTTAAAGACTCTACTCACAAGGGTATTTGGTTGTATTAGTATTCTCCAACCCTGTTTTACAAGCATTGCAAAATTGAAAATTTCCAAATCTCGGAAACCCGTTCCACCTTCATTCAGACTCTGACATAAGTCACATGATGCCTTCCATTATATCCTTATTTTTTAATATCAAAGACCAAGAGCTACACACAAATTCTCTTGTTGGAGAAACTAATTCATTCATGGCTTTCTCTGTTGACAAAATATCTTTGACTAACAAATTATGTTGATTAACACCTTTACTCTAAAGGAAGTAGGTTGACGATGTTGATGCTCTTTCTAGAATGATTATTGGTAAAATTCCTTGAAGAGATACATCTGATAGGCCCTCTTTCTCTGTTCTTTCCTTTTCCCGAAAGTGCATATATTATTTCAAGCACACTCTAGATATGTTTTAATAAATTCTCATACGCCTTTTTCTGAGCACGAGATGTCGTTACACCATAAATGGTAAGCGAAAGACCAAGCAAAACCCATAGCCTTCCAAAGGCATCCCCACCAAAACTTCGGCAAAGAGAAGTTATTTTCGAACATAGAGAAAATGGAAAAAGATAGCATGACATAGCATAAATAGGAATAGCCTATAAATTGACATGATGAAAACTGCACAAGCTACCTAAGAATGTACTTCATTTCCAGCCACTAACTTTCTTCTATACCCTATCCTTACAATAGGAAAATAAATTCTTTTTAGATCAACCTATATAGTAAGGACAACCTCAATAATGTGCATGACAATCGGGTTCCCCCACAGGTAAGATAAGAGCAATACCATGTTTAAGTGCATCTCCAGACGATTTGGAAAACATCAACGCTGACCTAGCTAAGTTAATCACTTGGCTTGAAGTAACAGAATAATGAATAAAGATCTCCTAGGTAATGCTAATATTTTGACAGGAAGCCRGCAAGAGTAGTAAACTATCATCAACAAATAAAATTTGTGTAAGTTYAGGTCTTGTTCAGCCCATTCTTAAACACTTCAACCCCTTASGTAATCAGACATGAGTAATTAAAGTCCATAAACCCTCAACAACTATAACATACAAAAATGGAGAAAGCAGGTCACCTTAATGTAAACTTCTTTTTGTGTGAAAAAGGGGCATTCTAGCACATTTTTACCAGTAACTGAAAAGATACAAATCTTACATAGTTCATAATAATAGTCGTTAGAGGACTGGAAATACTTACGTGTATATCATCCATACCAAATACTTCTAGTCTACCCAATCATATGCTTTTTTATGTTTAGTTTCAAGGCTAACTAAGGAGCATTTCTTTTTTTTTTTTTTTATGTAACAAATGGAAAGAGTCCTGAGCAATAATATTATTTGTGATTAGCTTCCCCTGTACAAAAGCACTCTGATATTCATCAATCATATCTGCAGTTCTGAGCCTATGCACAATCGACTTAGCCAAAGTTTAATTATACATTACACAAAATTATTGGACGGTATTCCGTGACATTAGTAGCGTTGCGAACCTTAGGAATAAGAACCAAGAAAGTATGATTCAACTCATCATAGAACCATTCTCATTGAGAATATGCAATAACTTTTTCGTAATATCATCTTTCACCGTAGACCAATATCTTTGGCAAAACATAGCATCAAAGCCATTCAGCATTGAAACTTCAGTAGGATGCATCTCATGTAAAGCCTAAGTAACTTCCTCAAAAGTGAAAGGTTGTTGCAAAAAATTGATTTGTTGATCTTCAAGTTTGCCATGAATCGACCCCCAAAAATTTTATTTAGATCCGAAACATTCCCCGATGGCTGAAATATTTTAGAAAAATGGTCATTCACCAATTGCCTAATGCTGGCATGATATGTGCTATTATTTCCTCAAGCATCAGCTAAACAATCAATTATGTTTCTCTCACGTCTATAATTTGAATGATGATGTAAGTACGAAGTATTTAAGTGCTCCCTTTTCAATCAGTTGGTATGAGATAGAACATGCCAAAAGTTTTCTTGTAATTAAATATAATTTTCAAGTTCTCCGAAAATAACATGAATTTGTGAGGCTGGAGCTTGTATTTCCACTAAATTTAGCACCAAAAGATTGCTCTTTTGGAGAATGTTCATCCTTCAAGGGTGAAAATCCCYTTTAATTACTAGCAATATTTTCAGTTAATAGTGACTGAGTGGCCCTGATTGCCAAACTACAATGTTTTTGAGTATTTTGCTCACTGGTGATTAGGTCTCACGCACCATGATTGTGTTATTCAGGTATCGCCACATCAACATCTTTAGCTCCAATAGTGGTTTTCAAATCTTTAGTTCTAATAAATTTTATAGGACTGGGATTGATATCCTTTTATCTTTCAAAGCAAATATATATTATTATTCTTTTACTAGTGACATCTTCAGTTAAAGTTCGCTCGATGGTCTAATTACCTAACTGGAGATGCTATTGGTTGTGCCTTGAGAGCAGTGGAGCTACTCCACAAACTTACTCAGCCCATCCCCAAGTYAACCATTTGGAGCAGTAGAACAAGACACTCTTGGAAGTTGAAGACCTTTATTTTTAGATGTATTTCTTCTATTATGCTTGGTTCTAGTTATGATGATGCTCACTTRGTCTTTAAGTATTTGTTTATAACTTCTAATTCTCACTCAAAAACTCCCTCCAAACTTCATATCTCATTATATCCCAAAAAACAACATTTGAGCCCATAAGATAAGTTAAATATACTTTTGTCATACATTTCCATTAAATTCACATACATATGTTAATTTATTAACCATATCTTGATTATTTTATGAATTTCTTCAACCCCTGAGATTTAATCAAAATCAAATACAAATTTTCAGCAGAAAAAATAATAATATTTATGAGAAACGAAATCCACACTCTTAGATTCTAAATACATATCCTTAATTAATAATTTTCGTATATGATCTGTAGTATCGCTTTGACTCTTTCGATATCAATCCTCAATTTCTATCATTTCTAAATTACCTTCTTAATCCGACTAAATAAATAAAATCTTCACATYGACTTAAATTTTGCCTTGTACGAGAAATAATTTGATTTCCATCTAGAATTGCCAGCCAAATTCTAGAAAAGAGCTTCACATTCATTCATGTTTTGATTTATGATATGTAGTTCTTTGTGCAAAGAATGAACCTAAGTATATATATTGTGAAAAAAGTCCTCCCAGACTAGCACTGGGGAGAGATTAACTCGGAGTTGCAAACATGCAACATCGGAAAATTGGAGTCTCCCATCAATGTATTGGATGAGTGCATTGTAGTAGCTCTAGAGCTAGGAAGACTTTGCAAGGACCCTAAACCCTTCGAATGCCACTCTCATCAATAGAGGCCATCAATGTATTGGAAAATTGGACTCTCCTGTCAATGTATTGGATGATATTTTCTTTTTAAACAAAAAAATATTTTAGTCTCAAAACTTTTCTTATTGTTGATTTTTGTAAGCAAATTTCCATCTAAATGTCAAACTTTTTAAATTGCATGATCTAGGGAAGGGTTTTAAAGGTTCTTTTCCTTTTTTTTTTTTATTTACGTGGATTAAAAGGATATTTTAGGGATGATACGAATTGATAATCAATAGTGGAAAAGTCATAGGATTACCAATGAGCATATAAAGAACATAATGATTATATATTATGCATAACGATATAAAATTTTTATTATATCCTTGTATATACATAAAAAATTCTTTCATAATTACCTAGGTTTTTTTCTTTCTAGACGTCTTTTCCTTCAACTCTTACAGTCTAATTTGTAATTTTGAAGCTCGATTTAAAGTGTTTTTGCAAAATCTCTCCGAATAAATGTTAGTATTCATCTCGATATATCTAAATATGTGTCTTTTTCCAAAACTGATTAGTTTAAACTAAAAAAAAAATTTAATTTTTTTCGTCTGGAGGAGGGTTGTCATCGGCGCATGGCTTGGTGGTGATTCCTTAAGGAGTCCCCCTGGCGCGTGTTGGGACTGCCATGGTAGTCCCCTCACGCGCTAGGCCAGACTCCTTTAGGGTTTGACCAGTATAACTTTTTTTATTTTTAATTATATTACTTGCTTTTTTGATTTAAATTTATAATTCTATTTTTAATGCTTTGATTTAATTCTTAATTTTTTTTATATAATTTGTGCTATTGTTGAGTATAATTTTTTTTCGTTGAACTTTTTTAGAGTTCATTTATCTTAACTTGTATACTTTGTATTTATATTTGTTAATTAATGCATATGTTTATGTTATTATTAATTTACATTATGTTTACATTTTCTCTTTCTTCATGTAAAATTCTATACATTTTGAGTTAAATTGCAATCGACTTTGGTTATGGATCCATCGTTCAACCCGAATTCATCATTCGACCCGAATATCATCATAGTTTGAGATAAATTTTATTTACAATTTATAAAAAATTTAAGTATGTTACTAATTCATTTAACTTTTTAAATTTTTTATTAATTTATTTTGAAATTTTCATTTAATTTGCTAAATGTGTTATTAATTCATTTTAATATTATTAATAGTATTATTTATGTTTTGTTATTTAATTATTAAATATGTTATTAATTTATTTCTAATTTTCATTAGTATGTTATGTTTCATTGTTAATTATTTAATATATTACTGCTTCAATTTGAATTTTTGATAAAATATTATRTTTTAACATTAATTGTTGAATGTGTTATTAATTACTTTTTTTGTTGTCTATAAGACATTATGTTAGTTATTAATTGTTAAATTAATTTTGTACGATCAATAATAGGTTATTAGTTATTGTTATTTTTTTTGCACGACGATTATACATATTTTTCATAGGAGGAAGAAGTAGTTTGGCCTGATTTCACTCATTATTTTGCTACTATTCAATTTTTTATAACCATTTTGAGTTACTTAAATGGATCAAACAAGTTGGTAATCAATTAAACATTTTCACAATTATCAAGTATTCAATGAAGGGGGATCTGCAAGGGAATGGCACTATTAGGATATGTTGTGAGTGCTTCGGTTCATATAAAGAAAATAAATTAAGAGTGAAACAAAGACATCGTATGATGGGGATAAGAAAATGTGGTTGTCCTTTTATGCTGAAAGGAGTTGAACATGCTAGTAGTGTATGGAGTTTAGGAGTTCGAAGTAGTCATCACAATCATGATTTATAAGTTTATCCACAAGGTCATATGTCAACCTCGAAACTTACGGAAGAGCAAAAGAACACGATAGCCCATCTTACCCAATGTCATGCAAAATTGAAGCATATTATGAAATATTTGAAAGAGACTGATACATAGACTGTGACGGGGATCAAGAATATTTACAACGAGCATAGTAAGATTCGRATGGAAGAAACGATRGGCTACTCAATCATACAAGAGTTGGTGTCTAGTTTGACGGGTAGTTACTATCAGTATTCGCATAGAAATATTGAGAGGACCACAGTGCTTGATGATGCATTATTTGCACATTGGAGATCTATTGACATGTTGTGGATATTTATATATGTGTTGATCATTGACTACACATATAAGACAAACAGATATGACATGTTTGGAAGTTATTGGTTTATCCCTACTGGAAATAAATTTGCATTTATTTTTGAATTTATGATAAGTAAGCAAGAAGATAGTTATGTTTGGCCCTTTAGTATATCTGTGAATTGTTCAGCCCTCATTAGCTACCTTCGACAATTGGACTGATAGAGAGTTGGCCTTTTTGAATATTTTCGAGCAAATATTTTTGAAAGTCCCCCATGTACTTTGTAGATGTTATATATCAAAGAATGTGGAAGACAAAGCTATAAAATTTAGATGGAATGAGAAGACTGGGACTTCATTTGTGCAAGGCACCTGGAAGAAAGTTGTAGATTCTGCTACTTTTGATTAATAACTTTAGCATCTCGAGGACACATAGCAAGGTAGAGCAAATTCCCCCAGTTGTTAACATAATGTGAAGGCTACATGACTGACTCCAYGTGCTCAGAATTTGTCTATGCTTGGACTGACAATATTTTTCTTTTGGGCAATACTACCTCAAACCATGCTGAGAGTTTCGATACGATTTTCAAAGATTTGTTACAATCTTCAGTCAGTAGTTTTGACATAGTGTGAAAAAAAGATCGATACTTTAGTTGATCAACAGGTGATTACTTAAAAGTAATATTAATTATTTTTAAAATTATTTTTAATTGAACTTGTTGGAKTGTATGTGTTAACTTTTTTGATAACTTAACAGTTTGCCATCAAAAGCAGTTTTGAGCAATCTCAACTTAGAGATCTCCACATGGTAAAAAATAATATGTTTGAAAATTTTAATACAACTTACTTTTTAGTATCAAATGTTACTAATTGTTGCATACTATTTTTCTAAATACTTTGTTTTCTTATGTTATGCTCTTAACTAAGTTATCTAGCCATATAACACATAATGTCATGGAACTTTTGTGTACTGAGTGGCATCGAAAGCCACATACCTGGGGATATCCCAAAAGGATTGGTAGGTTATGAGGAGGGCATACAAATGACCTGTGCCCATAAGATGAATATTACAACACATATTGGACAGTCTAGTTGACACAAATTTACGATTTTTGGAAGAAATTAGATCTAAAGGTTGACAATCAGGTTGAGGTAGACTATGCTGGTGTATTTGATTGGATGGAAGCGATGAGTGGATATATGGATGAACTTTGAGCATACCTCAAGAGGTTCGGCATGAGTACTTGGAGAAGATAAGGCGAGTTATGAGATCAAAAGAGAGTGATCTCCGGAGTCCCCAGTCTAGCATCCTAGTGGTCCATCAAGCTTGTACATGAGAAATCATGAGAAATTCAGATAGGAACATGCGGATCAGATGTAGGGGAAAAAGGGGAAGAGAGTTAGGACTTCGAGCAGCGAAAGATCATCTAGTGGCTACGATCGAGGTCAATCTTCATCTTCTCGAAAGACCTCCACCAGTCTCACTCCCATCCATCGATATTCAGGCCATTTTACTGTAGTTATTTATCTGTATGTCGAGCGATTTATCAATGTGCAATCGGATGGGAACTGCATTTGTAGGGCAATCTCACACTTTGTATACCAATCCGAGGCTATGTACGTGTCGTGCTTAAAGATGTATGGATGGAGCTCCAGCATAGACGACAGTTATATATTGAGGTTATGGGGGGAGAAGATAGAATTGAAGCATTGTGTACTGGGGTAACATGGTTGGGCGAGGGGATGGGGCCATTTAGGCATTGGATGGAGTTTCCCTATGCGGGTTGGGTCATAGCTACTTTATATAATGCTATTTGTGTTTCCATCTCTTTGATTGGGAGCTCCACTTACTTACATTTGACTGTCAAGAGAGAATGTGCACAACCTAGGTACATTATTTCTCTCGGATACATGAGTGATGTAAAGCATTTTGTAGCTATCAAGTTGYATGATCATAGCCTTMTACCTAAGTTGCATCGGAGTTGAGAACGATACAGTTTGGCCGATATATATGGACGGGATAAGCTGCTCGATGATCGATTTCAAAGGTGGACACATACATGATGTACATTTAATTTGGACATAGCATTTCATTTATATTATTATTTATCTCATACTTAGATCCTTTATTTATTTTTAATACTTGTGAATTATATTATTTGGAGGAACCAAAATACTTTTGATTAAATACAGTCAATTAATGCTTCCTTTAAAATGAAAATTCATCTTAACTAAGCGTGCCCTCTTATATCAATAATCAAGATTGAATGCAACATGCATACTCATGTAGCAAAGTTAGGAAGCAGCTTATTTTACATGATATAAAAGTCTAAATCCATAATCTCATAATATAAAAAAGTCCATAGAATACATAAAAGTCTCAATCTCTCTAATGTCGAGATGACTAGAATGTAGAGCTACTGTCTACACCACTGGCATTGCTAGCTTGGTGCTAGTACATATACCGTGATTGCATGTGGAACTTCGAAGCCTAAATGCATGCTCTCTCAACTCTGTATGTGAGTGTTGCTCTGAAGCCTCGACATATATATGTGATAAATGATAACATATCTACTCTAATACCTGTTTCAAAATAAATGTATTATAAATATGAATTTTAATTTATTGTATAGAAATTAAATTTAAAATTAAGTTATTAAGATATTGGGTATGTCTCTAGGTCAGTGGATCAAGTAGGGGGCAAGACGATATATATTTAAGTGTCTTGTGGTGCATGAGCGGGGTTTTGCATCAGGAGATCAGTTCGTATCATATACCAGGATAAATAATCAGAAGCCGACAGGCTAGAGGGGATCGCTCGCACTCTAGTTCTAACCCTTGAATCCTATGCGACTCTGGCTACCTTCAAGTAAAATGTGTGAATGTGTAAGCAACTGTGTACCTCCTAGGCTCAACTGCGCAGTAGCARTCAATTGACCATATAGTATAAGAAGGAATAGTTTGTATATATTCATACTAGCGAAGCACCCGACSTGACATATATGGCTCCACTGTACGTCCTATCTTGATAATGCCGTAATATAAAATCATCGGCATCTTACAAACATCGATYCCAATATAGGGACTCCAGCTAACCTGCAAGATGTAAAATTAAGATTATTGATATAAACACTAAATATATCTAAAATATATTTATTTATTCTAAGAATTTATGATAAAATTTGTAATATTTACCTGTGAGTGAGTCATGTCATCTAGCTGCATCCTATACTGTTGCAAAAAAGCGGTGACTTCTGATAAACATGCTCGCAGATCCACTTCTAGATTACGTGTCGAATCCCAACTATGGCGCAAAGGAGGAGCAAGCATGCGGACATACTCAAAAATCCATGCCTATTAAAAAAATCAAGTATGAATATTAATTTGATATTTTGTGTACRAAAATAGTTAGACAGTTAGCTAATTAAGTAAGTTATTAGACTAACCTACAACAAAGAAGTACAACCATCTAGATGTCTAGACTTRCACCTAGATGTAATCCCAAGCCCTCTGTATAAGTAGGCTAAAGTGTCCATGCCCATGCCCCATGAGAAAGCACGGGCACAGGTAATATCCTCCAAACCAGCTCAATATCTAGCAACTTAGATGAATGTGAACRAGATTTAACCATGAATAATGTCCCGTCAAGTAGATGCATCCAATAAAGATAAGCGATGTCCTCGAGAGTGCATCTGAGTGTATCACAAGCCCGCTGTACACATAAAAACTTCATGCCACCGTAATTCCACTATTTTTCTAGATCTACAATAGGTGCACCTAATACTCGGACAAGGAAGGCAATAATGTGAACATGCTCCAACTCGAAAAATATATGGAGACCCTCGCTCGGTATCCCTAAAATCAACTGCACATCGTGAAGTGTGATATCCATCTCATCGAAGGGCATATGGAAGCTGTTCGTCTCAGGATGTCATCGCTCTATCAATGCCGACAACAGAGCACTGTTCAAGTGCTCGAACATGTATGAATAGAGATGATTCAGTCCAGACTGGATAACAAGTGCATGCACCTCATCCGATATAAGTGGGATGGCAACCATCGGACCAATGTACTGTGTCGAGTATGACAACTTAGAACATCTTGCTCCTCGCTAGCCCATACTCCTRAAGCAACATTTCCACCGAACTCGAGTAGTAGACTATGGTCAGTAGGTCTCCCARGAGCTGACCCACAAAAGCATCCACTCAGATGTCCAGTCACATCTGAATGAGTAACTCGCACACGCAGTCTGCTCATCCACGCCACTGGCAGTACTATCTGTGGCTCTCTGAGGCTGATCTTTAGCACATGGGGGTCAGATGAGATTCTCAATCCCATGAGACATTAGAGGTGAATCCCTAGGATCTAAAAGGCTACCCTTCACTATTCCATGTCCCCTAACCGTGGGTGGGGATGGGAGATAATAAGAATCATCCTCATCCAAAGTCTCGCCATGATCCATAGCATCACCTTCACCCTCACGCTCACTCTCACTCTCATCCTCAGAGACGGTTGCAATTGAAAACCGTCATCGTTTGATTCTGGTGCCAAATCATCAAACTCGAATAAATGACGTCTGGAGGATGCATCAATCGGACATCCACGTATACATCCACTATAATCCCGTGAAGGCTCACTTGGACTTTTACCTTTACCCATCATTTGTTACAAACTAAACAAAATAATTGAATAAATAAAAAATGCATTTCGAAATAACATTTTTAACAAATTTAAACTAAACATAATATAAATCATGCAACTAAAATTGTGTAAATATAACAAAGTTTGGAAATTAAACATAAATAAATATAATCAATTATTTAAACTAATTAAAATATAAACATTATGTAAATTATAAATAATATAAACACAAAGTATGCAATTTAAGATAAATGAATTGAAAAAAAAATTCATACAATGAAATAAAAATTAAACTCAACAATAATGCAAATTAAATAAAAAATTAACAATTAAATCAAAGCATTAAAAATAGATTATAAATTTAAATCAAAGTATTAAAAATATAATTAATAAATTTAAATCAAAGCATTAAAGATAAGATTAAAATTTAAATGAACATAATATAATTGAAAGTAAAATAAATAAATAAAAATAATATAAATATAATGTAAATTGCACATAATCAATGATGTAAATCAAGCAAAATTAAATAAACATATGTATTAATTAACGAATATAAACACAAAGTATACAATTTAAGATAAATGAATTAAAAATATATATATAATAAAAAAATTAAACTCAACAATAATACAAGTTAAATAAAATAATTCAAACTAATGGAACTATTTTTTGTAAATAAAAGGGTCAGACCCGGTTCAAACTGAGAGAGTCCCGCCAGGCGTGCATGGGGAATCCCTCGGGAGTCCTTGTACGCGCTAGGCGTGACTCCTATAGGKGTCCCTACTGACGACCARCGGGATTCCCTCGCCGACGATAGCACACAGTAATTCAAACAATCTTATTTTTTTGGCTTTAACTCATTATATTTTTTTAAAAATGTACATACTTAAATAGATCGGAATGAATGGCGGCCTTTAATTTGAGAGTTTTTGAAAAAATATTACAAATTGAGCTTCAAAAGTGAAAGTTTCAGTCTAGAGGTTGAGAGGATTTTGGAAGAGAATGAGGGTAGAGAGAGAAATGAAAGGAGAATGATGAAGAAATTTTAATTTTATATTAAAGCATATCTTTGAAATTTCAGACAATTATGCATAATAAGTTATCGCTATGTTTAGCCTTTTTGAAAGAAAATTATTAATTAGAAATGTAAATTTAGGGCCGCTCTAATCTTTATCCAAATTCATTTTCTATCCTCTTCGTCAAAAGAAATTTTTCATTCCAAGAAGCAAACTAAATTAGCCTTATAGCCACTCTAACCTAAACCAGAAAACAGATTAAAGTGGACTTTTGGAGTACAAGTTTGGCTCTGCAGATGATCAGTACTTGCTAAGAACATTGACAATGCTGGGAAGTTCACCATCTAATCAGCTTTTGCGTTTGAGTATGATGAGAATTGCTGTCGGAATCCTTTCTTTAGCAGTAACTGAGGGAAGTCCTACAACTTTCTCTTCGTACCGATCATAGAGTTTGTTCAGTGTTTCAATCCCAAAGTATTTCTTGAAAATCCCTTCACTGGCTGCTCTTACTTCGTTCTTAGTTTGCACAGGGCCACACTTCCTCTGAAAAATCTTCAATTTTACAATGTCGAAACATCCATTTTTTTGCACGATTATCTTCAGCTCCTCAGATGATGGGAAGTACAACGGCAGGTTAAACAAGTTAATTGTTTCTTCACTGACTACTCCCTAGAAATGGTTGGATTGAATGAACAATTGAATTTACAGTAAAAGTTATTATAAATGCAAGATACTAATGTGCTCGAGCTACCTACCTCTTTCACCAGGTCCAAAAGGCACGATTCCAGCATAACAAATAAACTGCACGAAGATTTGGATAAAGCTATGCCATCTGTCCTACCTGGGATCAAAAGCGCCATCAGCCCTCCAGGGATTAGCTCTTCTACCCGAGCATCAAGAAATGATTCCATGTCTTTGGCGAATTTTGAAGAATATGCATCACAAACCTCAACAGGTGCATTTTCATAGAATATTCTTCCTCTGTTGTAAGCTGGAGAGTTTACAATAGACAGCTCCTCTGGTACTTCAGAAAGCCAATGGATTGAATTAGAAGAATATATAAAATCAAGGGAAGCTTTGGGAAACAATCTACCGTGGAAAGAGCCTGGAACTCCAGCTGCAAAATATTGCCTCTCTAGTGGAAAGTTACTAAAGAGAGCATTGAAATCATTGCCAAAATGATCATTGAAGAACACGTGAAACTCTGGGATTTGAACTCTTTGTCCTTCGCCCTTATATTTCTCCTTTACAGCTTCTATTATATTCTTGACTACATAAAATGTTGTTGGACCAATTGAGCAACCTAGATCAGCAATTCGGAAACATGCAATTCCATTCTGTAGGTCTAAATTCTCAGAGATTGTTGCAATAAGCGACTCTTTACTTCCTTCCGCTTCGGCTTTCTGCTTATTACAAGAGATTTGAACCCATAACCACATTGATCAGTACTCTCAAGACCATACATGTAACTTACAGAAATTATATTTCCTTTTTTTGCCTTTCGTATATTGTTTGGGATGCATAAGGAAACTAGGCGTACCTGGAAATTAGAATTCTTGGCATAGCTATATTCTCCTTTCCCTCCAACCATGGGATATGCTTCGGAGTGCTGCTCCACCATTTTCTTCATGGAAGAGAAAGTTATGTTCTTATATTCAATTTCTGCTGATGGTTAGACAAGTGATCATAACTAGTTGCGCCAGCTTACATCTAAGGCCTTTTATCAAGCACAATGTTTCATTTGTCTACAGAAAGACGTATATACTATACAACATGAAACCTACGGTGTCTGTACTGCATTCTTTCTATAATTTGTCATCCAAGAATCTGGTCAATGGGAATGTGATGAGGAAGATGCAAACAAGAAGGTGACAAGGATATGAAAGTTCCAGCAAATGAGAGGTAATAAATAGCAAACAACAAAACGAGGATAGCCTGCAGAAAATGTCAGTTTCGGTCTASCTAGATGTACAGGCCAATGCATGTAATATAAACCTTTTAGCCAACAAAGAGAATTGAACAACAAAGAATCATTCAGGTCTTCAAAATCACTACCTGATGCATCGGAAACAATTTAGTTTTGCTGATATTAATTATAGTGGTCTTTGAAAGGGTTGTGAATGTTCAACTGGAACGAGAACAATTTTTGTATCCTTTGCGTTACTCTAGTATTTTCTACATGGAAGCTGCAGAGAAAACAAGCCGGCCTTACATGGAAGCTCCGTTGAAATAGAGCAACAATTTTACTGTGATTGCACTCCTGGTAGGGCCATTACCACCTTAGGAGAACTACTCCAATACTAATGGAAGGCAAAATTGTTTATAGCTAAATATATTCCCCACTGTCTGTCTTAAGGAGAATCTAGCAACAGTTAGTCATCATATTAAAATGTATGTATGTTTGTAGATAAGAGACGAATAATGCTTGATAAGAGGACGGCATTTTACATCTTCTTCCCATCATTCTTGACCCTTTCTCGTCTTGTCTTTTCTTAATTTCATCCAAAGTAGGTGGCATTAAGAGTAGGATAAACAATGTTAATGTTGTAAATATTTCATGATAGTATGACATATTTAGGCTCCCTATATATATATATACATACAAAGATTAAATTAACTTTATTTCAAATTCTTCAAAATAAATAATATTTAAATTTAATAAGCAATATTTAGTGAATTAAAACTGTACGAAGTAAAGTTGGAAGAAATAATAAATATTATCATAATTTTTTAAAATTTAAATATAATAATTAGTATGAAAAGGATAGAGTAAAACAATAACATCTACTAGGAGGAATATTCAATCAAATCGAATTGTCCTAAGTCAAGATCRCATTGATTTTAATTTTCAAAATTCAATATGTGGAAAGGGTCCTGTTTGGAGAATTTCCCTTCCTCCCCCATGTTTGCAGCCATCCTTTCTCTTTTCCGATCACATGGTGCAATACGCCCGCTTTTCCTTTTCCTTCTTCACACATTACTCATTTTATATTATTCATACATGACTCCCTAGCGCTGAGCAGTCTATCAATTGCAACATCAAGTCTTTGTCGCCCGCACAAATTTCTTAGTTTAAAACATGAATTTGAAAGTAAGTCTATACATCAATGCAACTCTAATTTAAAGTTAGCTCAACCCGATATTATTATGTTTTGTTAGATAGAGACGAATACAGCTTGATAAAAAGACGGCATTTTACTTCTTCTTCCACCATTCTTGACCCTTTCTTGTTTGTCTTTTCTTAATTCATCCAAAGGAGCTGGCATTAAGAGTAGATATAATCAATGCTTATGTTGTAAGATATTTCATGGTAGCTATGACATATTTAGCTCTCTCTCTCCTCTTCTCTATATTTGGTTTTTTTTTTGTGGATATATACTATATTAATATATGATTGAATATATACTGATAGCAAGCAGGTATCGGCTAACTAGTAAATGCTAATTATCATATTATCTATTATGATATATATTTAATTTTTTAGAGTAAGTCTCTACTCTTGAATTTAGTACTTCGTAGGAATATCAGTAAATGTGTCTGGTTTGTATAATATATTATTAATGAGTTTCTCTTCCTTGAATGTTGTTATAAATATATTATTAATGACGTTTCTCTTCCTTGAATTGCTAGAAGTCCTAGAATTTAACCTATATAAATAGGGAGTCTTGTGTCACACAGTTTAATAACAATCTTTAGAGTTTGTCCCCTACTTCTCYTCTCCTCTTCCTTTTCTAATTACAAGGCTTCGTTTCCCTTTCTCCTTATATTACAATACGTTATCAATACTACTCTCTATCTGATGAGTCTATCTAATTGAACATCAGTCTTTGTCGGATCTGATTAAATATGAGTCAATGTCAAATCTAATTAAACATGAATTTCGAAATGAGTCTCTACCTTCGATGAAACTTCTGATTAAAGTTAATTAACTTATTTTCATATTACCACTTTAAATTAATTGAAGTACGCAATAGATTAGCATATGTGATGTTTTGCAACTTTACCTCTCTTTAATAGTGTCATCTATTATGCTTAAAAAGTACTCTATGCTGTTTGTTTTTCTCTTCTTCTCTTTGTTGCCTAAAAGATACCCTATGCCTTCTCTTTATTGCCTTTAGTTACGTTTTTATGTATTTTTATAAGTTTTGCATGAATAAATTACGTTTAATATTTGTGGTTTCTTTTTCACGCCATTTAATATATATTACAACATTTTATGCCTTTTAATGAGTTGGCAACAAGCTCATATGTTTTAGTTACTTACATTAATAGGTTGACTAAGTATTGTATGTCATATGCTAGATGTGAATTTGCATTTATTTATTTTATTYATTTATTAATTTTTTTAAAATCCTTGATTACATTTAGTTTACTTTTATACATCGTTATTCAATGATTATAACTTTAATATTCTTGAAGAATATTGATTATTACTTCTAAAGTAGTAATAGTATAAATTATTTACATTTTATGTTTTTGAAGAACATCATATTATATTCTCCAAAAATATTGAATAATTATTTTAAATTAATTATTTACTATCGAAGAGTATGTCAAAATGTAAATATGTTTTGAAAATATTAAACTATTATTCTTGAAGCAATGATATAATTTAAATAAATATTATTTATTCTTGAAGAACATGATATGATGATCTAATATTTCTAAAAAATATTAAACTATTATTTTAAATTAATATTATATACTCATCAAGAGTATATTACAATCTAAATATTTTTAAAAAATATTAAATTATTTCTCTTGAAGGGTATACTATAATCTAAATATTCCTAGAGCATATTGAACTATTACTTTAGATTAATTTATTTATGAATCAATATTATCTACTCCCGAAGGGTACATCCCAATCTAAATATTCTTAAACAATATTTAACTATTGTTCTTAAAGTAACAATAGACTTAATTAATTATTATATTAATATATTATTATTGTACTCCTGAAAGTAGCACCTATTTTGAAAAAAAATAAAATACCTTGGTGGTAGTATATGTAATTCCTGAGGGAATGCGTACAATGTAGACTCTACATTATTTGAGAATATATTATATCTTATTTTTATKGTAGAATATAGAAATGGCAAATATCACTCAATTTGAATTCATTACACGTAACATATCCAACAAAAATTATTTGCCATAGGCCTTTAATGTCAAAATCCACCTTAAAGRGTCTAGGCAAGATAACAAAACAATGAAAAATGAATCTCAGCAGGATCCTACAAAAGCATTAATTTTTGTTCGTCATCATCTCCATGATAACTTGAAAGTAGAGTACATACCTGTTATACGACCAACATATGATGGATCTCTACCAAAGATCAATCAAGAAGAAAAGATATCCGCATAAATGGTATTGAAACAATGAAAAGAGAAGTGGTTCAAATATTTAGATATCACCACTATAGTCTCAGGTATCTCGTGCCTCTTTCATCAAGATTGTATTATGCTAAGATTAATGTATTTGAGGTGCATCATCTCATAAATAAGAAGTTTACTTGTGATCCAAACATTCTTATCATTTGGCATAATAGATCAAATCATAGTGGATCTATAATAAGCAATAATATTAATTGATAATTTCCACGATCACTCATTCAAAAATAAAACATTATTGAACTCAAATGAATCACTATGTGTTGTCGTGGGAAAGTGATTATAAAGTCTTCCAATTTTCTAATAGATTCATGGTGATATATGCAAACTCGTTTATCCACCATGCGATCAATTTAAATATTTTATGATTTTAATTGATGCATCAATATATATGACGGTCACATGTAAGTTTATTTTCAACTGTAGCTAGAAGTTTGAGATATTACTTGTTCAAACAATTTGATTGCGAGCACAATTTTGGACCATCAATTAAACATATTCATTTTGATAATGTTGGTGTATGTATATCACATGTTCTCAAGCTTATTTCATGTCAATTAAGACTATTGTTCAATATCCTGTAGTTTATGTTCATACACAAAATGGTTTAGCTTAATATTTTATTGAAAAGTTACAACTGATTGGTAGACCATTATCAATGAGTAACAAAACTTTCTAAAAATCATGGAGATATGTTATTTTACATGAAGCAACAATCATATATATAAGGTCAATTGGTTATCACAAATTCTATCATTTGAAAATTTGAATGATGAGCTATTGAATTGGGAGTTCAAAAGATTATCTATTTGTAAAAGAGAAAAAAAGAAGCAAATTCACGTGACTAATGCTTGTACTGATCCAACAAGAATTACTAAAATTACATTGATCATCAATAATTCTTCCCATCCAGATTGAAATCTCAGTATGACAAAAATATTAATACGCTAGCTAGTGATTATAAAACACACCAGAAGCGTGGTAATGATTTTAAGACATTAAAGCATGCTAGAAGTATGGTATTGATTCTAAAGCATGCAGGAATGAGGCATATCTCTTGATTATAAAGCACACCAGCAACATGGTCAATCTCTTAGTTCTAAAGATAAAACTCCTCGAAAGAAAGGAGGATTATATGGTCAAAATGGCCTTATTTTAGAAATTAAAGATAGTCAAGAGATATTGAAAAAAGATTCAAGTTCCTTAAAGTAATACAGAAAGCTCTCGAAATAATAGACAGYAATGAGTATCTTGAACCAAAATCAATTGAAAATGTCAACATAGACATGATTGGTTAAGATGGAGAGATACAATTGAATCATAATTAACTCACTTTCGAAACGTGACCTGTAGTCCAAACACCAGAAGGTGTAAGACCAGTTGATTATAAATAGGTACTTAATGCGAAAAAGTGATGAAAATAATAAAGTCGTGAGATATAAAGCACGACTATGGTTCAAGGTCTTTTTACAAAGACATGGTATTGATCATATAGAAGCATATTCAACTGTAGTGAATATAATTACATTTCAATATCTCAAAAGCTTAGTAATACATGAAAACCTTGATATGTATTTGATGGATGTTGTCACTTTTATTTATGTGGATTAGTAGACGTGACAATTACATAAAAATCCCTGGAGGATTTGATTTGTCCGAAATATTTATTTGAGAAAATCATTCCATCATATCGCAAAAATCCTTCTATAGATTAAAATAATCTAGACATATCTGATATAATGTCTTAGCAAATATATGTTGAATGAGGATATAAAAATGATGATGTCTACCCTTGTGTTATTATAAAGAAAATATGTATTAGTTTATCCGAAAGTTTCGAACACAAGGGTTTTAACATGAGGTCTTTATTCCTTATTATTCTGCTAACATATTTTTAGGGTTGGTTCTCAAGCTACTATGTACAACATCATATTCCGAAGGATCATCTTCGTCAATGACATTGCTAGATCAAGTCATCATCAACTAGTTCGCTTGCAAATACTTCTTCGAAATCARCTTTGCTATGCATGCCCCAAATTTCTCCACCGTAAGTGCATTCAACTTGCTTGTGATCATGTGGCTCAACTTCTCCATGCAGAAAAGAAATTAAATAAATACGACTATCAGTGATCATCTATATCAAGGGGATAGTTGTACTATTTTTTCTTCATCTACATTTTGTTCCACTAAATTTTCCTGACAAAGTTTTAACGATATAGTAATTAATACTCTAACATTAATTGTACTTTTTTTTCTTAGTTTAATTTAGTTTTTTTCTCAAACAAATTTTTATGAGGCACTTGTTGTATAGATTTGTTATTTAAGGGAGAGCGTTGTAAATATATTGTGAATGACGTTTCTACTCTTTGACACAAGAAGCCCTAGTGTTTAACATATATAAATAGASGGTTTTGGGTCACACATATTTTAATGACAATCTTTAGAGTTTGCACCCTACTTCTCTTCCCCTCTTCCTTCTCTAATTACAAGGTTCATTTTCTCTTTCTCCTTCATAAATTACAACATCTATTATATTATTATATGTTTATAACAAAGAGGATATTCTTCTCCGAAATATGATTTCATATATAATAATAATTAGAAACAGTTTAGTATATCATATTTTTACAAATACTATTATAGATGGATTAACATATACTCTCTCAATTTTAAATTAATTGTCCATTCAAAAAAAATTACTTGTCATTTAAAGAAATCAAAAATATATTAAATATTATTTTCTTATCTTATACCTCATTAATTAGTCTTATTCAATTCTAAAATATTATTTTCAATAGGTTAGAAACACACATTAATCAAAATATTTAAAAATTTGAAATGATAAATAGTCATTAAAAGTTAATTTTTATAAAGTTCTTTAACATGGCAATAGTTATCACCCATTGGTAAATTTAATTCATTTTGACTCTTCAATTAAAATTACAAGAAATTAAAAGAACTGTAGGATTGTCATTTTTATTTTAAAATTTTATAAGAATTATGAMTTTCTTAATATGCATAATTTTGACTAAATGAATAGTTATATTAAAATGAAAAGAGTACTATATTAGAAGATTTACGATCTGAAACATTACACAATTCACACTTAATTCTTAAATTAGAGTTTATATTTAATTGAAATGCAATATTGGTCCCAATACATTTCAATTGAATTACTATTAAATAAATAAAGTCTATACAGCATTGTACCTCACTTTCTAGTTGTAGAGACTTTCACCGAACCAATTTTTGCAAGATATATAATTTCTGAAGTTCATGAGCTAGCTCATGAGGAGCATCAAAAGCAGTTGCAAATTGATTTATGATCTAACTCAAAGACTATACGATTAATTAGGATATGCAATTTGTTGCGGATGCATTTCAACTAAATCATTAAAAATTTTACATCACCATCGATTCTAGTTAGTAGTTGAATTGATTATATATATGGATCGATGAAGTTATCAAGAAATATTGACTAAGTCAAATTTTCCTTTTAAATATTTGTCTCTCTTTTGGTGAGAAATTTATAGACTTGGATTGCAAATGGGTTCCAACTCAAAATTAAAGACGCCYAAGTTTCCTTTTAAAAGTTTAGGATAAGTAAGATGATTAGTTTAAGGTTGTATTTGGATTACAATTTGATTTAAGAAATAGAAAAAAGTAATTGATAGTATTAAACAACTTCTTTTATGAATGTTATGGCAATTAGGAGAGTATTGGAACCCTTGTACCGCTGCTTGTTTCCATTTTCTATGACTTTGCCATAAKTAAGTGCAATGTAACATTAAGGCCAATTAGGAGATTTAAGAATGGTAAAAATTTGACCATTTATTAAAGGTGAGGCAACAAGTTGTAATTACAAAAAGAGGACAGATTTCGAAAATTAAAATTTCTACTTTAGGCTAAGAGTTTTCATAATCATACACTAATTTAGTGGTTTAGCTATTAAAAAAAAAGAAAAGAAACTAATAAATCAAAATTAACAGTTAATTATTTTTAATTTATGCCTCATTTGATAAAATTGACATATGCACGTGTCACGAAATATTCATTTTGAAGACTTCATACTCAATTAACAAGTTATCGACATTTTCAACTTTCTTACGTATATTTCATGAGTAATTCATTAGCCTTTGCACTCTCAGAGAATTTTCTTTGAATCTACAAGACTTGTGTGTTCTCAATCAACTCAATTTTCTATTATTATCTGTGTTTCTAAGCTTATAATAAAATAT
Organism: Rhazya stricta; assembly: GCA_001752375.1. NCBI lineage: Eukaryota > Viridiplantae > Streptophyta > Magnoliopsida > Gentianales > Apocynaceae > Rhazya > Rhazya stricta. Next base: position 2,020,265 of record MEJB01000012.1, on the reverse strand, counting down.
ATTAAACATATAATTTAAACTTTTTAATGTAAATAAAAAATTCAAAATAAAAAGAAACAATTAAAAAGCAAAAAGAAAGAAAAAAAATCAATGGCTCCGCGGAAGGCGCGTAGAGCCAGCTCACCAACTACATGCGTTGAATTTCAAGGGAGCTAAAGAGCCAGCTCCGCGCGGCTTGAACAAAGTTGGTTCTGCGCTTTTTCGAACTATTTTCTAAAAACGAATTTATTTTTTTAATTTTTATCAAGCTCAAATAAAAATTAAAAAAATAAAATAATAATATCATAGGAACAATAAATTATTCTTTTTTCTTCAAGTCTGTTTCATTTTGAACTAAAATTAAATAAGATTTTTTTATAGAGATGTAAGATAATTTTGTAAAAAGGTGACAGAGAATGTTACTTATGTCATGGCTAAAAATTTATCCAAAATAATATTATGTTTGAATATTTAGGATGTTACATTCAACAAATACGCTTTGTTCATGAATGATGAACTCATAATAAACTAAAAGGTATTAAATGGTGTATTGAATTTGCTAAAGTCAAGCTAAGTTGGAGCCGATCTAGTTTATTTGGTGGCCGAGAAGAAACAAAGAGTTGAGAGTATAGAAAATGATAGGGTTATTTTAATCTAATAAATAAAGAGTTATTAAACACATTTGTTCGTGCGTATTTAATGAACAGTGTTATATTAGGTCTTTGACTTAAAGGTCTCTTAACATATTTTGACATTCAAATTATATTATCATACTGTCTTTATCTAACAAGTTCTTAATTGAATTTGAAATGTACCTAAGAGAGGGTGAATTGGGTTTTAAGAACTTTTCTAATAAACATAAAATTTTCATCATTTTGGACAAAATATCAAATACTTGATAAGTGCAAGGGATACTAAGTGTATTAATAAATAATAAGAGCCATTCCAACCAATATAAAGCACAAGCAAACAAGAGAAAACCAACTATAAGATGCACATAATTTATATGATTCGATTTCCCTTGAAATCAACATCAACTACCTAGCTAGGGATGCACTCTTAGGATTTCCAAATCTACTAAAAAAGTCACAAAGACTTTTATGGAAATGGCTCACCCAACAAATGGAGTTTACAAACAATAACCCTTTTTACATAAAGGGCTAATTCAACAAATGGTTTTTACACGACAACTCATTTTATAACCTCAAGGTTCACCTTTTAATAAAGGTTCTATATGCTAGAAAACCTTGGAATCTCTTCTCAAAATGATACAAAGTTTTGTTACAATATTTCACTCGTGAAAGTGAGGATAAGAAATTGAAAATCTGTTGATTTGATTTCAAAAAACTTGTGAAAGGCTTTTTGAATAGAACAATGAAGAAATGCTTTTGAAGATATTTTCCCCAGATGATAGCTTTGAATAATAGAGTTCTTTGTGTTAAAAGAAACCTAAATGTCCTTAAAAACTCCCTCCAGTAGCGGTAAAAARTGGAATCATTTTAAACTGATATGTGTCTAGTTCGAACATCCGAACCAAAACAAGAGAGCATCGGAAATATCGTCCAAACTCTTATTGGAAGGCACCATCCAAACTGTCCTTTAGACATAGCATCAGGAAGCATTCGGACATCCGATGTCAAACATGACATTCTCTGAAGCCTCACTGGAAGGTACTCGAACTTAACATAAACTAACTTTGGAAGGCCAAGGTAAGCACACGTCCTGAGTCAAACTAAGTAGGGACGCTGTGTTGAGACCTTCGGATATGAAAGTCATATTTCATCCGAACCTTCACTAAAGGACTTTAGACTTACAACATTTGCACTTAGGACATTAGAAGTATAAAGTCCTAAGTCTGAAGTGTATGAACACTTTTGGATTCATTTTCAAGAAAACTTCTAAAGTCTTGAATACTATTGTAAATCTAACAATGTTTTCCCAAAGAATAGATCATTTGAAAATATTTGGAAAACATTTTGTGAAAGGATCAAAAAGTAATAGCATGAAATCAAATCTAAGCCTAAGTATAATTCTACATAAGAAACAAAATCCTATATATTTAAAGAATATCTATATAAACTACTAGATCTCTATAAGAGTAAGTTGAAAAACTACACATGAGTCTATTGTGATCTTGAAGTCCATTAGACTTTAGTTTGTGTTCATACAAACATTCATACACAATGTGAATACAAGTTGATATCAAAATCCTAGTAGAATTGTAGTAATATTAATATGAGGTTTATAGATTCAATTGTAATTCTTAAATTGTGATGACCCTGCAGACCCCTAGATTCCATTGAGGCCGAATGAGTYRTCGCTCGCCTCTTGGTAGTCACGTTACAAAWACGTAAAACATCTAAGATGTAAAATTCAATTAAGTAGGCTTAACAAGTAGTGTCAAATTTAAAATCTAGAAAATCTCAAAATATCTCAAAACTTATGTAAGGCCGAGAACGTAAAAATGAGCCACAGATAAATTCAAGTTCTTGATATTCTTGATTCTTCACCCAGTGAAAATGCACATGCTTGTCACTAAAACATGAGAAAATTATGAGCGAGGTTAAGTGAGTCCCGGGCCGGTAACAGTGTGAATTTGAAATCAAGAGTATGGTTTTACAAGTAAAAAGAAATTGTTTAAGTAAAAGACTTATTTTAGTAAAACGTATACTTGCAAAAATATGTAATTTTAGGAAAACCAAGTCAAGTGTGAACGGGGAATGCTATGCTTGAAGCTCGTCATTCTCTAATAATAGTAGCTCAGTTCACATTTTTTACCACAGAGACAACGTCATACTGGGTCTAATAATACYAGTCTTATCAACTTGTATTTACATATGCGATTTACTACCTTATCACCTCGTACAATCAATTGTACCCACTAGCTTGGGTAGAAGGGAGTCAGTTGCCCCTAGGTTAAACCTCCTAACCAAGGGTAACAAGTGTCCACAACTGATTCGGACACCAAATGATGCGACCATCTCCCCGATGCATTCCTGATCCACCACCAGCAGCCAAGTCGTTGGCCAATATTTAGGCTCACTCTGATATTGTCGCCTAGACTAGCTCAAGACGTCCTCGTACTAGGGACTAGCCAAGCACAGTATTTTACTAGTCAGACTAGTTATACAAAGCTTACCAATTGAGTACTCCATGGTATCAGTCAATTCCATAAGAAGTGTTTTCAAGCACGTTGTGTATACTTTCGATAGCAACAAAAATGATTTTGGTTTGGAAAAGTCAAAGTGTTGTTGTTCATGTCACATCACACGTACTATATTTTCATGCTCATTTTGTAATAGAGATGCAAGTAAAATAAGTTTTCCGTGGAACCATGAAAATATTTTCATTTTAAGATATTTATAAAGCTATCGAAACAAATTTCAAACACATGTATGCAGAAAATGATTTTAAGGGGACTCRCCTAAGCTCACACTTTCCTCAAATTTTCTTGAAAACTAAAATCAAGTAGCACATGTATCCTCAAGTAAGATTCTAAAGGATGTATTCTCAAAGTACAAAAGAAATGATATCCTAATAAATCTGCTATACTGTCCTTTTAGCATTATATAGGGATTTCAGTTCAACTCCTAAGTTCRGACAATTCATTAAGTGGAAATTAATGTTCAAAAGAATTAAAATACCTGAAGAAAGTGATTCTAGAAAATACTGTATTTGTTGGAAGTACTGAGAGTCACTAAATGTGAGTGATGTCCTATTATGTCCAAATCAATCCGGATTTCATATTTGGGCTATAACTTCCATTCTACTTATTCAAATTAGTCAAGGTCAGTCCTAAAATGTTCCTATGATCCTTGTSTTTCTAACCATATCTCTCATATCTCTTATGCACAATTTCAATTAACAAACAATTTAGAATTGACAAAGTAAGTTGGTGTTCTTCCAACCCTCCAAACTGGCAAGGTTTAAGTGAGAGGGTTTCMAATATTATATCATAACTCATGYTATAAACATTCAWTTCAAGAAAAATTAGACTCAAAATATTTCTAAGACAAACTTATTTCTAACCATATATCAAAATATAATTTCCTATTTATGCTTGACTCWGAAATACACTAAAATAGTAGGGTTGAATTGCATTCATTGGTCCAGCATTTTTGTAAAAGTCATATCTGAAAATTTAMTAGGGCTATGCTTCTGATTTTAGACTTGTTTTAAACCTAATAAACCATAAKTCAACATGGAATAATTGAATCCAAAATTCAGGATTAATTCAAGGCAAAAATGGAAACAAAGCATATGTCGTAACCACACTGTTTTCAGATTTCTAGCAATCAAGCATGTCAACATTCTTCTAAGTATAAAATTTCTATTCTAAGAAACATAAATTATTGAAATCTGAATGGTAATAGAAATGCTTATAATAATAGTTTTCATGCTCAAAATTCAAAGTGTTCAAACGTTCTATAAGGACTAGGCAGAATCGATTTATGCTATATGTTCAACATTATTTTGCACAATTTTGCTATCTAGTCTATGTATAACCATTTTATTCAAGTATTTTCCAGTCTCATATAGTCATTTCTAGATTCATAGAATTCATATATATTTATAATGAAGCCGTATAACTTCAAACATCAAATATTGCACAAAACTGTCCCAACCATGCTCGATACCATCATATTGTTGTTTTTCACTAGCATTTCTTGTAACCTATTCTCCTCTAGTAATGTAGTGAGTCTTGATTCTTAATTTGTTGATGAAAAAAAAAGTTAGCAAATACAGAACTCAAAGAGAGTCGAACTTGAAGGAAAAGAAAGCAGTACGCTCAACCACAAAATGTTCTTCAATTACTTCTAGGTTATTTATCTATGTTCTATTCTGGTTTATTGATGAGCTCTTTTTCTGATTTTGTTCATGCAGCTCAGATTGGTGAGAAGGGAAGTARCCTGAGCTGGGTATAATGGAAGATTGATTATGAATATAGAGTGAAACATCGAGGAAGAGAGCAAGACTTGTTGATATTCAGTTTGTGAGAGGACTGGAGGTGGAGGTGTAGTTTTCTGTTTTGATGGTAAGCTATGAGGAGTGAGGTTCGAACAAGGCAGAGGGAGAGTTATAAAAGCAAAGAGGAGGAGGACATCTCTATGTTGCATGCAGAGAGTTGCTGTGATTTTCGGACAAATAGAGGATGAGTTCAGCCAAAGGATGGAGCTTGATGACTAGGTGGCAGCTGCTAGAAAGAATTGAAGTTGAAGTTTGAATTTGAGGTGGCAAGAAGATTTGACCACCTGGAGAGAGAGAAAAARGAAGAAGAGAGAGGCTATTGGGGTGTTTTTAAATTAGAAATGGGAGAGTTCAATTTGAACTTGTCCTCTAGTGTTTCGGTTTGGCCAAGGAAAAACCAGAAAAAAGAAATAGTTTTGAAGTCTTGGAATGAAATGGTTGAATGGGGCAAGGCTAGGCTCTGTTTTTCTAGTAAATCATAGCTAATATATAGGTCTTGAAGTCTATGGTCGAATGAACTATATATACATATATACATATATATGTTTGCTATAGAAGAAACTAAGGGTGTAACCAGATGATTAACTAGAAATGATAAATACATAGAACATTTAGAATGATCTGGTTTTAAAATGGAACATTCTATCATGAAGTAAGATAAACATGTTTAAGAATGCAAAGGATAGGTAGAACAAGTAGGATAATTATAATATGATCCAATTTAACTAGGAATTTCGAATCAATAATGAAGTTTAAAATAAAGTTAATTATCTAAATGAGACATATAATTAAATGGAACAAATATGATTAAGTATAATTAGGAGCTTTAGAGAATTTATTTTTTTAAATTAAGGTTTTGAATATTTCTTATCTAAATTATTTTTACCTTTAGATCAACATGCATCTCTCATAAATAAGAAATGGGATTAATCATTGGTCCCACGGGTGAAGTTTAGAACAAGAGACCACGAATAGAATCCCGCAAGAGGCAGTGTGGGAGTTAGTCCTCGAAAAATGAGGAGGGCTCCTTGTGCTCAATGTGATAAAGATCTAGCCTCTGTGGATCAACTGAGTCACCATGATTTGCTTCCTCCACACATTCCTCCATGATTTGCTTCCTCCACACATTCCTCCAGGCCAAAGATGTGGGGCTCCTACGGTGGGAGATTCCATCTTTGGAACAAAAGAATCCCCCTTTTCACACATTTAGGTGGCATAATAAATCCCTCCTCAAACAAGCATTTATTACTCTATGTCCACACACCACACTTGGATGAATGTCACATGGAAATCCCAGTTCCACCGTCATCTTGGCACRAATTCTAGTCCATCCACACTACACCATTAATCTTAGAGAAAAACCTAAAATGCATGCATTAGGCAAGGAAGCCATGCCAAGTCTCTCTGCCTATTGCCAACCGCACACCTTGTGGAGATCTGTCTCCATTGCCTCCTTGAAAATTTGGCATATGTGCCTGTCCAAAGCTTTGCATCGGTGGAGAAAGGCAACATTCTTCATCCTTCCCTTCCGCATGAAATGGAGATGAAGAGAATAGAGAAGTGGTTCTAACAAAGTCCACCCACACAACACCATTAATCTTAGAGAAAAACCTAAAATGCATGCATTGGGCAAGGAAGCCATGCCAAGTCTCTCTGCCCATTGGCAATCGTGCACCTTGTGGAGATCCATCTCCGTTGCCTCTTTGCAAATTTGGCATATATAGTTGTCCAAAGCTTTGCATCGGTGGAGAAAGGCAGCTTTTTGAATCCTTCCCTTCTGCATGAAACGGAGATGAAGAGAATAGTGAAGTGGTTCTTGAAAATGATAAATTCGAGTCCACTGCGCCTGGTCTTCTGCAACCATTTTAAAAGACCTATTCATTGCGCCTGGTCTCCAATTTAACTAGTTCACCAACCTATTCATTGCGCCTGGTGAAATTCGTAGATAGATTTGATGGAGAACTTCCCTGAGGGGTTGAGCACTCAAATAGGTGGGTGAACACCTACACCAACATTCAAATTTACAAGAGCCAGATGAACTAGTTAAGCTTCTTATAGTAAATGTTGCAGCTTAGTTAGATGCCAGCCATGACGATCATGCCAATACGTTCTCACAGAAACACCAATTTCCTCCTGTGGTACTCGGCCAATAGTATGGGTAATCAGTACTGGAAGCTAATTTTCAAATGGATATAGGGTAGTTCTTCCATCCGCAGCTCTATATTCAAGTGCCTCATGCATATAATCATAACCCAAACGCAAATACCTTTCCCAACATGTGAGGCTGGTTGACTGCTCCTATACCTAATAAATTCTCATGTAAAGGCCCATATTTCAAATTTAGTAATTGAAACCCATAGTGTTGTYAGTGTTTCAAGCATTCTCCACCCAAGCTTGGCCAAATTTGAGAGATTGAGCTCTTTTAATTTCTTCAGACCAAGCCTCCACTAGATTTTGAGGAGCATACATTCTGCCATACTACAGAGTATGTATGTCGTTGACCATCAGCTTCTCCCCATAGAAATTTCCTATTAAGCTTTTSTAATGAAATCAGCATTGATGATGGTAATTACCATCGTTTGCATAGAACATGCTGGAATTGAGGCAGTTACAAATGGAATCAAGAGCAATCAAGCCGCCATGGAGAGTTTCTTTCTTTTCCAACCCGATAGACAACGTCTGAGCTTATCAATAATGTACATAAAGATCTCTCCCTTGACACGAGGGTGTTGGATAGGAACACTCAAATAAGCTCCAAAATTGTCAGTAAGTGAAATTTTAGTATGTCATGCTAGACTTCTGGAAGATCTTCTCCCAACGTTCTTAGAGACAATTAGTMGAGATTTAGATAGATTGATTTTTTTACCTAAGCCTGCACAAATATTAGCAAGAACATACCTCATGATTTGAACCTTGTTTAATAGAGGCATCACCAAACAAAAATAAATCATCAGCCAAAAAATAGGTGAGAAAAATTACGGCCGTTTCTCGATACTTTCAGTATTTTCCAATCTCCCYAAGTAAATCCCTCCTCAATTTTGTGATCCAACACCGCCATACACAATACAAATAGGTAAGGTGAGAGAGGGTCCACCTGGCATATGCCTCTTGTAGAATGAAAACCTAGGAGGGGTTCATCATTCCAAAGGATCAAAAGTGAGGTAGTAGTAGTGCAATTCATGGTTAGAGTAATCATGTGTGTAGAAAAACCCACTGCCCTCAGTATCTTCTCCAGAAAAGGCCATTCTATCCGATCATTAGGCCTTCTTCAAATCAATTTTGACATCCATCCATCCCTTCTTCCCTTTCTTGTGCCGCATGAGGAATAAAACTATATTATCCATCAGCTGACAACCTAGAATAAAACTACTCTGTGAGAAGCTAGTGGGTTTATCCATGATCCTTTTCAATCGGTTGACAATATCCTTAGTAATGACCTTCATAAGGATATTGCAGAAGGCAATAGGCAGGAATTGGCTGACTTGCTTAGGAGAAACCATCTTAGAAATTAGAGTAATAAAGGATTCATCTGAATGCGCTGGAATGTCACTAGTTGTAAAAACAATTTGGACATAGGTGATGATCCAACTACCAATAATCTGCCAATATTTATGAAAAAAGAGGTATCACCCCATCTGGACTTAGGGCTTTTATAGGCCCCCATATGGAAAATTGTATCTTTTACCTCCTTTAGAAGCACACTCCTATTAAGGAGCCTACTATCCTCATGGTTTAGAAGAGAAGAATGCTAATTACCTAGATATCTATCTTCGCATGTCTCCGCCGAATAGAGTTGGATATAATAATCTCAGACCAGATCCTTGAGCTTTTCTTGGTTCTCAATCCACTGGTTTGAATTTTTGAGGCCCAGATTCTATTTCGAGCTTGCCTGTTCATAGTAGTGTGCAAAATAATATTTTCGTCAAAATAGAGCCCCTTATCAAACCTGTGGCTTGAGAAACCCACCACTGATCGATGCCGAAGGAGGTGCAATTTGAGACWCCAATTCAACTTTAATGCTTTTCATTCTCCTATGCAGCAATACAAATCAAGCAAATATGGTATCTGCATTTAATCCAATGGCCTCACTCTCCGTGTATGCCAAGACTAGTGCCTCTCACATTTTGTCCCTGCCATTTCTAGTCTTTCCATTAACAATGATTATTAAAGCGAGGRACAACTACATATTGCTAATTGTCAATGCTTGCCTATTCTTCATACATGTTTTTCCTCCATTACTTCAAATAATAGATTTATGACTTCAAATAATATTTTGCAAGGGCCTCAAATTAATAAGCCCCTTTTATTTGTTCAGAAATTTACTCATGACAACGACTATTTCTTTGAATTTCACCCTTCTCATTTCTTYATCAAGGATCGAGCAACCCAGGAAATCTTACTTTGAGGAGCGAGTAAGTGTAAGTACATAGGTTGTGATTCTCATAGGAATATTTGAATTTTGAATTAATTCATATATTATCACTGAATATCATGATCTCAAAAGCACTTAGTTATTGATTATTAATTATCAGTACTTATGAGTTATCTTTTAAATGAGGGAGCATAATTATCTTTTTAAATAAGGATTTTCAATCTATTTACTCAATATTGATTATTGTTGTATGCTTGGCTTTTGCCTTGCTATTCATTGAACAGAATTTTAGAAAGAACAAATTTTCTGAGGCATTTAGAAATCAGAGCTGGGCAAATTTTTCAAAACAACCAACGGAAGGAGTTCTACCAATTGAAGTCAAGGAGCRTTCATGAAATTAACTCAACGACTATAATATTCAATATAATAAAAGGAAGTTTTACTTTATTATGAATGATAGATGTGTAAGTCCGTTGAAYATTATTTGATTTAGTGGATTTGTGTTGACGCTTAGACGTGGTCCCATGGATGTAGRCATYTATGCCGAACCATGTTAAATCTTGTCTCTACAAATTTAGTTGTTTGATTTATTTATATCCAATAAGTGATTATAAAATAACACACTAAAAGAAGTAGTAATCAAGACCAACAAGTGGTATAAGTGTAGGTTGCTTGTTCATCAAGATTAGGTTCAATTTGTGTTGATTGTTTGGCTTCTAAGTAACCTTACTTATTATTTTGGATTAGATTGAATTTAATATATCATACTTGTTGTTTTACTRTAATTGTGTTCACCCTCGTTTTTGTGTGCACACACTGACACTACTGTTTTTATTATTATGGATGAYTTTCATAACTTCYGTGAAGAAGGTTCCACTCATAGACATCGCCTTTTAGATGAAACTAATTATCCTGTGGGGAAATTAGTGAGTGACAAATCTAGAATTGGCTTCCATAGTGATCACACAAAACCTAGTGTGGCCACAATGACTGCAAACAAAAAGATTAAGCAAGGAAAAGAAACTTATAAGGTACATAACTTTATTCCTACTTGTCATTTTTGTGATAAAAAGGRACATATCAGGTCAAAATATTTTAAGTTGCATTTTTATGTGCATAGAATATTTAATGAATCAAAATATCTACTTCATCTAGAGGTAAAGAAAAGGCTAAAAAGAAATGGATTCCTAAAATTTATATTTGTGGTRATGAAAATATAAATGCACTTTCCACTCAAACTTTTTCGGATTTAAGAAATTCTGTTGGAGTTTGTTTAGTATAGTAAGTGTCTTTCATTTTTTGGTTTCTGTTCAAAATTTATTCCACTGTGTTGCACTTTCAGTTGTGTGTGGCCACACACTCAACCGAGTTTGCTTTTTGTTCTCTTAGTGACCCCTATTCTAAACAATTGTTTTACCACRGAAAATGCTACATTAATATGTGAGTGAAAGTCACAGTTTGGATATTTCTTATGGTTAATGAGCCTTAGTAACTGCTTCGTGGATCACCATATTTTGAAATTGCATCCTCTAGKTCATTTTTTGTTCGTGTTAATCATCCATAATTTACTTTATCATTGATTTATCCTCTATAATTTGATCTCATTGAGTGAATATTCTTTTTTTTTTTAATCTAGGATTTAAGTGTGGTTAGGATATTTGGAGTTATATCTATTTCCTTCTTTGTTTCTGAATTTCCTTCCCTAGAGTTTATGTGTGGTTTCTTTTAACTTTCTTTAATTTTCTCTCCYATCTATTTTTTGTAGTTGTTTACTAATCRTTTGTTTATGGATATGGATATTAGTTGATGTTACTAAATAATCGTTGATGTTATTGAAAATTATTGGATATTCTTTTGCTAATTATCTATCTTTAGCGTAATGGATATTTGCTAGCTATAGTTACTAGATAACATATCTCATTAAAGAAATAACATCTTAGTTATTGATTATTGACTATCAATACTTAAGATCAAAATATCTTTTGAATAAGCTATCATAATTATCTTTTTAGATAAGGATTTTTAATCTTTTTAAAAATTTAATTATTRATTTATCTTGAGTAATGTTTTCTGATTATCCTGAACTTGGTCCCATACACATGGGCATTTACACCGAACTAAATTTATTATGAATTGATTTATTTATATCCAATAAATAATTTATAAAATCACACGATAAAAAAAGTAGTAATCAATATCAAYAATAATGATGGATTATATCAGAGTTTTTATATCAAGCTTTGCCTCGAGTTCCTTATGTTTCAGCCAAAATTTCGTTTGCAGATTGACATGTTCATGCAAACTTTTAAACAATTAATAAACTTATTTATCATTTCATTTGTCCCGTTCTTCACGGTAGAGACTTTGTTTGTTCTCTTGTTTTAAAGGGAAACTTTCTGATATTTGAAGACCATCCTCTCATTTATCTAGTAGTGGATATACTTGATATTTTCCAATTAAACAATGTAGTGAATTACTTAATGAATTCRTCTTGKTTCAATAAGAGAATGAAAAACAGTTTGACAAAAAAAAATATATATATATATGTTCGTTCTGATTGGGGAGGTGAGCAGATGACATTGAATTAATATTTTAAAGACCAAGGTATTCTCCATCGAATTGACTGTCCACATACTCATGRAATGGGATTGCAGAGATAAAAATAAGACACTTGTTTGATATGGATCTTGCAGTCATGGTCATGCCCACATGCTGTTAAAATAATGGCATTTTTTTTGTATTTGATACAAATGTTTTATTAATTAACTCTCCGCCTGCACTGGTATTCAATAATTAAAGTCCATTTTTTTTTTTTTTTTTGTCTCTTTGACGAGCACCCGAACTATGATGCTTTTAAAGTCTTTTAGAGTCATGCTCATAGCAAGCATATTGGGGTCGTATATCTTTCTTCTAATCCCCTTTTTCATGCTCATAGCAAGCATATTTAGTTGGATATGACTTCCTTCATACACTGGTTGCTTCAAGGAGTTTCAGATCACTTTTTTCCTCGAAAGATCAAGTGGGTGATATGTTCACAAAGCCACTGCCTTCTACACAATTTTAGCTCTTCCCCCACTACTTCGGCTGCAATCTTCGTTCACATTTGCTTGTTTATAGCTATACTTATACGACGTATAAAAAAATCTATAATCTTCTCATATTTACTTAAAAACAAACTCTTAATTGTTTACAATATCGATCAAGACCATTACGATACAGCAAGAATAGTTTTAACTCTATGAATATTTGCGTCTGAGGAGAAGTAACACTGTAATGACAGTGTTTACTCCAATATCAATGGAAGGAAAGTTTGTCGGCATAGCTGCATTTGCCACTATTGAGTCAATTAGCTATGACGTTAACATGCATGCTTAACTCATGAAGAAGAGACGATTATCTGATCCATAAACTTATGTATTGAAAATGTAATATGGTAAGACTTGTCTCGTTCCGGACCGGACCAAGTATAACGGCCTTTACTTCTTCTTCCGACCATTCTTGACCCTTTCTCCTTCCTGATAAATCAATGCTAATGGAAATAAAAATAAATAAATAAATAAATAACTCACCATGTTAGGAGACACTTGCGCTGTTCAAAGTGACAAAAGACCTTTTCAATTATGAAATACTTCTTTGACAATCTAGGCTCATGACAACTCTCACGCCATCACTTCTCCCGTCTCTTCAGTTGTATAAAGTCCATTGAAGTRGGTGGCTTTAGGAGTAGAGAATAACCAGTGTTGTAAAKATTTCTTGATAGTCTGATATTTCATGTTTAAGTTAATTACAGACAATTGACTCACATCGCTTCTTMCTATAGAGATGGTTTAAATAAACTGCCAGTTAATTTTGTGGACTTCCCTCTTTATCCATTGGGCAACTTTCAGACCCCCAACATTTGTACCAAAAATGAGAAAAGGGAAAACCTCGGTTCCTTCTAATGCCACGTCCATGTGTTAGCAATCAAGAGGCAGTCAAAGAGTTGAAGAGTTGACTGCAATCTTGAACTAAACATGTGCAAAGATTGGGAAAAAATTTTAGAAAAACGACCGACCAAAACTTCTTATTTGATAAAATTTAACGCTGATTCTCAAACAACGAGGAAAAGAAATTTGCCTGAGGGGTTGATCAGCATACGGATGAGAAAGTCATAGCASCTCCTGGAAGTCTTTTCTGCTTAAGAATTGAGTGGGCTTTGAAGATTAAAGGTATCAAGTATGAATATCTAGAAGAAAACTTGTTAGAGAAGGGCTCTCTGCTTCTCAAGCTCAATCCTATCCATAAAAAGGTTCCAGTTCTTGTTCACAATGACGCTTCCATTGTTTAATCGCTTGTCATCCTTGAATACATCGACAAGACATGGAAAGGCGACCCTTTATGACCTCGAGATCCATATGAAAGACCCATGGCACGTTTCTGGGTAAAATTTCTTGATGATAAGGTAATGAAACGTACTCTAGCCGCTTAATTCTTGATCATCTCAACCGCCTAAAATGTCCAAAGTTACAAGCTTCTGATGTGTGCTTTTTGGCTTAAATTTCTTGAATTTTCCWGGTTATAATTGGTGTGTGGTGGSCATACAGGGCTGAAGGGGAAGAAAAGGAGAAGGCTATAGAGTCTGCAAAAGAGTTGTTGGACATCATAGAAAAACAGATCGCGGGGAAGCGGTTTTCCGGTGGAGATAAGATAGGTTTTCTGGATCTTGTAGTGGGTTGACTGACTCTTTGGCTCAGTGCTATGGAGGAAGTTGGAGCAATGAAGCCACTTAACACAGAGAGGTTCCCGTCACTCAAGAAATGGACTCAGAACTTCATTGAAGATCCTCAAATCCATGAAAATTCACCATCAAGAGATGTTGTAGTCAACTACTTCCAAGCTAGCCTCAACTATCTGCGCCTTAGCAGCCTCCAATCCATGATTATTGCACAGTGTTTAGAAAGCCAAAAGTCGAAACTACTCTTGCATTTGAATGAGAACATTTCTGTAGCACAGCGGGTTTCAGTTCCATAAAAGTGACCCAAATTAATGCTATTACATTTGGTACCTTCACTACAACATATCTTGTCTTAGTAGAAACTACTTGTGTATGTATGCATATCAATAAAGAATCAGGAGCTGTTGACTCGCTGGCATCGAACCCAGAAAGCAGTTCCCCCACTTCGGCCCCGGGCAACTGCTATTTCCTCATCAATGTAAAACCAGATGAAAAATGGATCCTTGTTGCTTGGTTCTCTTTCATCTTTTCCCTTGAAGTTGAATTCAAAGGGGTTAAGAGGCCCAACTTTTATCTGGAGCCGCTCAAATATGAAAGCAAGTATTCTCTTCTTCCAGGAAAATCTACCTTCAAATGTCAAGCTTCCTAGAGGTCCCAAATAAACTCCATTCTCAATCCTCCTTCCCTGAAATTTCAATTCAACACCCTGTCATTCTATATGTTGCTCATATTCAATAGCCAGCCACCCTAATCAGGTAGATTACTTGAGAAGTTCACGGCTAATGCATAACAAGGCCAACCAGTTTTGCGCCAAACTGACATTTAACTACAGATGAGGCAGATATAACCCCTGGTTTTGCGGAAGCCAAAATGGAGAACATGGACAGCGCTGCTTAATTTGGTATTCTTGATTATTGCAGGATTAGAAACGGAAGTTCTGAAGGGTATCCAGCATTGTCTCAACCATGACTCTATCACACACAAATAGTGAAAGGAAGTGATGGAGACGAATGAATTTGTCACTTAGCKTGCCATCCAGTTCAAACAAGAGATTTTACAGAAGTCCATACTCTGAAAGCTATTACTTCCACCGCCTATAGGTAATGTGTAGAAAGATTTTATGCAGTTTACCTAAATATGCGTCCCAGGGATTCAAGAAATAGATTCATAGAAGCTTGAGGGAGGAAATTACAATCCATAGAGGCCAATATATATACCATAGATCAACCAGAGTCTTTCACAGAAATCCCCATTATCCATAAATGCTAGAAATTTAGCAGTAACTTACTAAAATTCCATTTGTTCTATAACGATTATATTCAGATGTATCCAATCTTATCTATCAAGAACGCTTCAAGCTTATTCACACGAGAATAGAGGAAAGAAAAAGAACACTTACAGAWGCATCAAACCTCTGAACAGCAGTAATTGGGAAGTACTTACCGCTTTCCAAATTTTTCTGCAAAGCCACGCACCTAATTAGMGTCAAGAAACTGAAAAATAATAGCTAACATTTTAAATAGAAAAGATAAAATTCACTAGAGAGAGAAAAAGCATTATAACCTCTGCAGTAAATATAAGCATCCAGGTTCTTCCAGGTGAATTTGTGCCGCCAAGAGTTTCAAGAAACCCAGAGGGGTCAAGTTTTGCCTTCTCTAGAACAGAGAAAGCTGACAATATATCCTTAGCTGGAACCTTTCTTGTCTTGGCTGCAATTTTCAACACCCTCACACTCTGTACAACTTCCTAACAAAATTTTTGTCAGTGAGAATTGCTCAGACTGCTCACAATCGAAAAGGGGGACCCATCAAATGAAGTAATACAAAAAAATTCTCAAATTAACTCTTGAGGTTCAGAAGCTCAAGAGGTTGACCGAAGGCATCAAACAAACTTASTATGTTAACAAACACTCAAGCGTAAGGCAGTCAAGCAATTTAAAAGGCAAAAATCAATAATAATTGTAACATTTCTGAAACATTATAGCACAGAAGAGCGATGAAAACATAATCTGCTTGGTTGTACCTCCTGTTTTTCATCTTGAACAAGAATAGGGCTGGTAGCCTTCTGTCCGTCACCCAGTGTGGCTCTGATCTTTCCATTTGAGAGTCTAATCGAATTGTAGCTTGCGCTTTTGGATATGGAAGTTGGTACAATTTTCACTTGATCAGAAATCTTGGGAGAGCAGCTTGAGGATTGGAATAAAGCCTGAGAGGCACTGGGAACCACCCATCTCAAGGGGGATGATGAGGAGAACATGTTATAAGTAGAGAAAACAGTGGCCTTGTGAAGCCAGTCGGGAATCATCAGAGTCATCTTTTTCCCTTTTTTTTTTTTTTTTCCTGCAAAAGATAGAATTTTTTGAACACCCAATTAATTTGGCAACAAGAATCATAGATTCGTAGAGTTTTTTGAACACCCAATTAATTTGGCAAAAAGAATCACAGATTCGCAATTAATATTGTCCAGGAAAAAAAAAAAAAAAAGTCCACGGCACTATATCATTCATTTCAATAAATATTTCCTGTTTGTATTCTTCGACAAAAATAAAAACATTTCCAGGAAAAATCGATAAAATAAAAATATCAACTCAAAACTGGAAGAGGCTGCCCTCAATCACAAGATTGTTGAATTCATTCACACGTCACAGATGAAGAAAATCCATAAGCTGTAAAAATCACTACTAAAATAGAGACTTGAGAACTTTTCTGGCATTTTACATGAATGTTTAGCAGAAAAGTCATTAAAAATAAGCATTTACAGTCCACTTTTATTTTTGTTCTTTCAGCTTTCCGAGTACCAATAACAATTCTAAATCTTTTATGGGCAAAGATGTGCACCGCTCTCTTTTACCCATATTCAGCATTCAAAACTAATACCTTCATTGCTCAGAAAGTAAAAAGATAATTTCGCAACAGAACCTATACTGGTTAACAGCACGATTAAAATTATAACGCAACATATCCAAAGCATGTTCTGAATACCGAAAGTAAAAGAAAAACAAATAAACAAATCCAACTCTCACGCCTTTTATATTATTGAGTTATAACACTTTCAAACCAATTTATTATCATATTAATTTATGCATTTTATCTTACGATAATATACTTTAAAAAATAAAAAAAAATACCAATCGATTGAAAAAAATAGATCTATACATCGATAACATTTTCTCCCAAAGCCTTCTTTTAACAGAATTCCGAAATCTCTCATGCACAGCAGCCAGGACAGGAATRCGAACCGACAGCAACGGAGCGCCAAAGAATCGCGCAATCGCTTTAATCCATATCGAGACCACAAAACACACGAAAAAAGGCCAGAGTTCCGTCCTCTACCATTTCTTCCAAAAAATTGGTACGAGGAAGTAAGAACAGTGGAACTTGCTTCTTTGTCTTACCCTCTACTCTGTCGTCAATCAATATTAAAGGTAAAATTTACTTCAATTACCTAAATAGATTGCGCATATTAAGAATTAAGCTTCCAAGTCACTATCCAATAACATATTATTGCTCAACATCTAACAAGAGAGGAAATACAGAACGCAATAGAAGCTTCTATAATCAACCAAAACTTCAAAATCCATGGGGTAAAAATTGCCCATATCACGTGTTTTCAGGTCATAWCTAGCAAAACCAATCGTTATAAATCAAATAGTAGCAGAAGAAGGCAATAAACACTTCGTCACATTCGGTGCCCCTGAAACAACTAGATGCGCATGACTATCATTTTAGATGGTATCCAGTAGACCGGACACGGGACCACCCCAGAGAACTAGAAAGACTCGTAAAATCATGTTCTATTTGCCAATGATCTGCCTTCTGACATCTGCAGGTGATAACAAGCCTAGCCTCTTTGTGTTGCCTCTCCAGTCTGCTCAAATTTGAACTCTAGGCCCGCTCTCAGCCTGCAACAGACAAGGTCAGATTAATGGCAAAATTCATTGAATCATGAAATCATGGTTCAATCAACTTATCAACAGTGATTCATCATAACAAACATCAAATAATGATCAAGGACATCAAWATTTCCCACCTCTTTTTCCAAAATTGTTTTACTCGTCACTTATAGTTGGTAGCTTGGTAACTTTTCCCACAGCAACAGTTTTCCCTGCCAGGAATCCATTCCTCATCAACATTGCAAAAAAGAGCATGCATCACTCAGGAAAGCTCAAGTAATTCTCACCTTCAGTACGAAGTGTGAACCTTCCCATCTGTGCAAAATCACCGAATTTCTCAATGCATATCAAGTTATTTACCTGAGAAGCACAAATTTAGTAGCAACAACAATTGGGTAAAAATACGAAGGACCTTTTTAAAATTAAAGATTAAAAAAAATGGGTTCCCAATTGTCCATTTTGTATTTTTGAGGTGTAATCTTCACAAACTAAACTTCTCTGGAGACTTTATGATATTATGCAGTAGAAGCATTGAAGGGCAACCCTTATCTTATTACTGAAGAGAGCCCTAAGATGGAACTTCAGAAACTCTTAACAGGAAAACAACTAATCTAACCTGAATGCGACAAATAACACTAGCACCAACTTTAACAAAAAGAGGCTTCTTTTTCATAGGCTTTCTTGTCTTCAGGTCAATCTGCTGCATCAGCTCAACAATTTCGCATTCCTCAACGACAGCATGAATGTGCAATACTGCCTTGTAACCAGCTGTAAAAATTGCCTGCAATAGGAAGTAGACATCTATTCAAGTATGTGCAAAGCCTAAAAGAAGATACAAGGAAGAAGTTCGGAAGAATCTCGGTGGAGGGTGGGTGTTGGGGAACACAAGTTAAGTTCACGTACATTGTCCAATAATTCCACTATCTGCAGCTGGGCAACAAACTCAGATACAGCAGGTATTGGCTTTGCTGCAAAAGTAGAAACGTGGTAAAACCCACTGACAGAAAAGTTGCCCAAGAAAGATGTTCACTTACAAAAGAAATAAATAAATAAATAAATAATAAATAAACATCTAGTTCAGAACATCCTCAGACACACACACACAACAACAAAAGAACAAGAGAGATGCCAAAGTAGCCTGGTTTCAGTTTTTTCTCCTTGAAGGCAAAWTCTTTACCCCTTGCAGTCACAGTTACCTCTGACTGGATTATTTGAAGAACAGATTCATATTCAGATTCCCTTAGTATATGGACTGATCTATTCTACTTCTTACCCAGCGGGTTTACCATCAGCATATCTGTTTCTAAAATCCAAATTTCAAAAAGCTATAGAAACCAGAGAATAAGAATGGGGATTTCACAAGAAACCTAAAAGGGTGCTCAAAGCAAATTTGAAGAATCACATGCAAGCTTAATATATGGACTGATCTATTCTACTTCTTACCCAGAGGGTTTACCATCAGCATCTCTGTTTCTAAAATCCAAATTTCAAAAAGCTATAGAAACCAGAGAATAAGAATGGGGATTTCACAAGAAACCTAAAAGGGTACTCAAAGCAAATTTGAAGAATCACATGCAAGCATCCGACGAGAAGAACAGGTCAAAACAAGCATATACAGCAATATCTGACATCCACAATAAAGAAGCAAGGAAAGAACCAACCTCAATGAAGAAAATAAAAGCATTATGTCATGTCCATGGCATATCTCAAAGTTACCTACGTTAGAAATGACATCCACCTTGAACACAGTGAAAAATTAAACAAGAAACATACCCAAGCTACACAAAACAAAACCCGATAATATCTCCTCTTCCTCAACCCCCGATAGCCTGACTCGCAAGTTTTCCCCTGGTCCAGCACGCCTAACTTTATCTTCGTCACAAAATATGGCAATCACTTTTACTTGAGCCTGCAGAAGTGTGTTAAATGAATTTTTAACTCCTCAAAGCAGAATTTGCTCCAAATAAACTTTCATGTGAGTTATATATGTCTGTTACAAGATAGAAAAGGACCAAAAAAACACCTTATTTGGCATGACCAACAGAGTATCTCCTTCACGGATGCTACCAGATTCTACTTTGCCCATTACAACAGTTCCCATGTCTTTAAATTTGTCAATGATAGGCATTCTACAAAGACAAAATAGTAGAGATTACAACCCCAAAAGGAAAAGGGGTGGAGGAAAGCTGGGACTCAAAATCCTTAAGAAATAAATGAAACCACAGATTTATACATATTTGATGGTAGATGTTGTGTAGTTAGTTAGCAAGGCACCCCTCAAACAAACAGAAATTGAGAATATTTTGTTAGTTGCGGATTTCCTTCTAGCAATTTTCTGAATGTTTAGAAGCTTCTGATATGATTCGTTGCTTCAGCTGCTAATGTTACATAAAAGGGTTTTGACACACAATCAAGCCCATTTTCATTGAAAAGGTAAATAAAATAAAAATTTACTGAAATATATAGCTGGGAACCCTGAGACAATAATGAATTAAAAGATTATTATTATTACAAGAAGCATACAATCATGCATTTGGAGGAAGAAGGGGGCGAAGAAAGAGGTAAAACCAAATCTTGAAGCATATAAGCATTTTGCCGAAAAGAAAATGAAAACACTTTACATCATTTAGCCATCTTAAGCAAAAGAATGTCCATCTCAATACAAGATAAGACGGATGAAAATTCTAAACTACCTGAATGGACCTTTGGGATCACGTAGTGGAACTTCAACAGCATCAAGAGCTTCAAAAAGGCATGGACCATTCCACCATGGGCATACGCTTTTATCGACTCTTGTTTTCATATTTGAACCCACGAGTCCGGAAATTGGAAGAAACTGAACATCTAACTCAAAAAGATAACTCAAAATCAAATCCAACAGCTAAAGGAATATGTATGCCGCAAAATGATGTCTATAACATCAAGAAAGAAAAAGGAGGATTTTCATGCACCATAATAGAAATGCAAACATTACCGTTTCGTTCTAAACTATATCTATTTTTAATTATGCTCTGCATACTTTCAATTGGAAAATTATTCAAGCTGAAAAGCAATTAAAATGCAAATACTGGAAGACCACAGCTCCTTCCAAAAAGATTTTCCCATCTTATATAGAGAATCACTTCTTGAAATAACAGCACAGTTTGCAAAAACATTTTATAGCCACAGAACATTTTTACATCATATTTGACAATTACATGGAATTCTGAATTGTCTCTGCATCTGCATTCACATTCATGCTCTGGAGTGGCACTAAAACAATCTTGACATACTAAATTAACACCCTCAAAGGAATATGTATTTCACTGAAGAACCCCAGGTATGGAATCCATGAACCAACCACTATAAAGAAAGCAATTTGTTTATGGAGTATGTCCACTAACTATACAGTGGTCACCAAGATAAAAACCTAAACCAGTAGAAAACACCAAGGCATTTCACATAATCATGCAACAACATCTATGAGAGAGTAAGAGCAATAAATGAGCCACAAGATAAGAATATGACTTGAGCATTATATGAATGATTCAATTGATGGCAAAAACCTTTGTGAAAACTACATGCTATATACATGGTTTTTCATTTACAATGAAACTTGACAGTAAAAGAAAAATAAGAATTAAAAAATAAATTGCTGCATTTAATTTGATAATAAAGATGCCTTTGGTGACAGTGGCTAAGGGATACCGCTCTCTATATGGCAACCTTTCTGACCTCGCAATTACAATAACTTGAAGTTTGTTACAAGTTGATCGTCACCTTTTTATATATGCCTCTGCTATTTTACATGACAAGTTCAGAATAAACTAATCCACCCACGTGCTCAAAACAAGATAAGCCAGAGTTTAATAGAATAAGAAAAAAAGGGGAATGTGAGTTTAAAGGGATGCCAGGAAAAAGAATATGTTTTAGTACCTTTTTTCACATTATAACTTGATGATTTCAGGAACGGAACCATTTTTGACTCAATCTCGTCATACCTGAAGAAGAAAAGGGAGGGGAAAAAAAGATTAAAGCCGAAAGCAACTAAAAAACAACATCAAGGAACAGAACATTAGCAATTCAGATTCCCSAAAAACACCTTTCTTTTGACCAGTTGACAGTAGGATCATCCATTTTATTTACAACCACGAGCAGCTTAGATACTCCAAGAGTTTTTGCAAGTTGGACATGTTCACGTGTTTGTCCACCTCTCTCATATCCAGTTTCAAACTCCCCCTTTCGAGCTGATATTACCTGGATAGCACATAAGGGAACAAAGCAGATACATAAACTTACCTCACCGACCCCCAACAAAATAAATAACAAATACTAATCAAAATTCAACAGGAATGAGATTACCCACCAGCACACCTATATCAGCTTGAGATGCACCACTGATCATGTTTGGTACATAACTTTTATGACCCTAAAAGTCAATGCACATTAAGGTACAATTAGTGCATTCTTGTCATCCCCAAAGAAATTAAAAAAAAAACAGAAGGGGCTCAAAAAGGCAGATATCAGAATAACCTAAAAGATACATAGTTAAATTGGGGAAGTGGGTTGAGGCTTTAGCCCTTATGCTCATTAAGTAGTCTTAGAATTCATACTTCACTGTGTTCAAGGAACAGAAGTACAAAGGTAATGGAAGTTCAAGACGAGCAACTTACTGGAGCATCCAAAATTGTAAAT
This sequence comes from Rhazya stricta, assembly GCA_001752375.1. NCBI lineage: Eukaryota > Viridiplantae > Streptophyta > Magnoliopsida > Gentianales > Apocynaceae > Rhazya > Rhazya stricta. The sequence goes on along the minus strand of MEJB01000012.1, from coordinate 1,997,666 downwards.
CTTGTTGTCTCTGTTTCAAAATGAGCTCTTCCAACTTCAACTGTTTTTCCCTATAACAAGAATCCAGAGAGTAAGTATAAGAAAGTTTAGAAACGGTACTCCCTCCGTTATTGAACCATTCAACTTTAGAGAGTCAGCTTTATTTTTCCCAYAAAAAAGTCCCCCCTTTTTTGCCCATGCATCACTATTCCTCTTTATAGCATTCTGTTTAATTAATGAAGTAGGACTAATTAGGGTCTCTTGTATTTTTTATATCAATTAGGGAAAAGGAAAAGTCATATTCTGATTAATTAGGAGGAATATAGGCAAAGTTAAAAAAAAAAAAAAAAAAGGTAAAAACAGGACTAATTAGAGTCTCATGTATTTTTTATATCAATTAGGAATCCTAGGAAAAGTCAAATTCTGATTAAATTAGGAGGAATATTGGCAAAATAAAAAAACAAAGGGTAAAAATGTCATTTTTATATTAATTTCAGACGAATTTATTGTCTTTCTTGGTCTATATACTTGATGTGACAAACTTTCAATAACTAAAGGAGTAATAACAAAATTGGATTACAATGAAATTTCAGCAGTAACAAAATTGATTATAAAGAAACTTCAAGCATGACCAAAAAATGAATTAACTTTACACACAAAAAAAGAACAATATCATAGATAATTTGAAAAAGAAAGAAGGTTGCTTACATACCTTCACCCTCTCCTCCTCGTTTGTGTCCATAATGTATGCCATATACCTAGTTATAGGAAGGGAAGAACAGTTTAGGAACCAATCTCTATGAAGTAACTCAAGTTGGACTAAAAGAGGAAACGAAAGAATTTAACCAAAAACCCAAAAGTATAACTATCAAACAACAAAATCATGAATGTTTAATGAGATTCGCCCATTTTATATACATTCAAGTTCTTTCTCAACACCCATTTTATATATGTATAGCTGCCATGTTCATATTTTGAAGGAAATGGCTGATAGGAGGACATGATGCTGAAGATTTATATGGAATTTACAGAAGAATGCGAGAGGCATTGCTAGTGAAAACCAATTAGATATTTGTTTTTCACGTAAGATTCGCCTTTCAGTATGTATGAACAGCAGAATGAAGACTCCTCAAATTAAGCAAATACAACCAGAAATTGGCAAATGACTCCGTACCAAGTGTGAGAAGAGGTAAACAACAAGGACAGAGGCAGATATTGTATACTTTATCAATTAAAAGTATACACTCTTCAGCTTATGTCTTGTGGCATTTCTCTCCTCACCTTAACAGAAAAGTGTTTGCAGAAATACTGCAAGGAATATATAGAAATGCTAACTAAAGAATAAGCAACACTCATTGACAAGCACACCTTCTTCTTTGGAAACAGCATTTTGTAATACATCATACCAAACATTTTTTTCACCACCTATTATAAAGAAGCGCTAGTCAGAAAAAATGCAGCTCACCAGCTCTCCCTACTTTTGTCTTTTGCCTCTTTCTCATACTTCTGAATAGTTCGATCATCGACTTGACCACTAAGAAATAGTATCTGTCCTCCAGTAGTTGATTTGCCAGCATCTACGTGAAAAATGAAACTAAATAAGCAGAAAGAGTGCTAAGGATTTTAATTAGCACGAACTAAAATGGACCAAAATTTCATGTTCGCAGAAGTCCCATTTCTTTTTATATTGTACACAGTAGAATGGTCCATAGAAACTTCAGTGAAGGTAGCACCCACAAATCAGACAATTCTCCTTCATTTATGATCTTGAATTTCCCGTGCAAAACACAAGTAGGAATATCCAAAGAAAATTTGACCTACCAACATGACCGATGAATACAACATTCAAGTGGCGCTTCCGGTTCCTATCATCTTCCAGCTCATCTTCACTAACAACATCAGGCACAGAGGTCTCTTTTGGTTTCACTAAGTTATCCAAAAAGATACCAAGCAATGAGACTACTAAAGGTAATACACAGAGAAATCAAAAGAAAAAGGAGTTCCACTGCTTTTTCATTTCTCAGAGAACGAAGAAACAACCCAAACAGATGCAGTTCAAAATACAAAGAAAAAATTACCTGGAAACTTTAGGCCCTGTTCTCTTTGCTATTTTCAGGCTGTTTCTATTTTCAATTTTTCAAAACAATGAAAACACCTTCTCTCTCATATTTTCAAAAAAAGAAAAACTTTTTGTATTGAAAATTCAAAACAAAGAGTTTTCAAGCAAAACACTCTCACAACCAAAATGCGAAATATGTGTTTTCTATTTATTTATCTTTAATAATAATCTAAAAACTTCTAATTAATTATATGAAACTTAATTTTTATTTTTATTTTTAATTTAAAAATATTATGATATTGACTAATAGTACTTACAATTTAATTTACAAATAGATTCATTAAAAATAGTCCCAAAAAAATCTGCTAAATTCTAAACCAAACGTGTTTTCCAGCTTTTTTATTTTGAAAAACAATGTTCAGAAATGACAAACCAAACGCATTTTTAACAAATTTGAAAATGGCTATTCAAAATAGAAAACTAAAAATGTTCTTGAAAATGAAAATTTAAAACTGAAATGCAATCAGAACGTAGCCATAGTTGTTTGTAGGAGAAATGGAGAATACTCTAAAACACAGTAAAATGGGGAAGAGTTGGAATTAATAGACAAAAGATTATGAAAAAACAAATGGCATACCGACCTTCTGATGCACCTTTTGCCTCTGGATTCCCTAGCTGGGAGTTGGAATCAGCTACATCCTTCAGACCTAAAGATACAATTTTATATTATTAGCCACAAGTAAAATCCCATCATGACAGCCATGCAGAAGGGGAAGTCATTCAACCCAAGTAACCTACCCTTTTCTTAATCTAGTTTCCACTCAATCACACAGGTGACAATGACTAAGAAATTTCTTTAGATTCCTCTCAATATAACAACAGGTGTTACCACTGTTATTTGCTTTGTTGTCTGATAGGTCATTAATACATAGCTCTTTCCTGATGGTTAAATGCTCACAGATCCCAATACCCATGACCGCACAGGCTATCTTCATATAACCATAAAATATTAGAGCTATCTTAGACCTAATCCACATATCAAACCATCTTTAGACCGAAATGGCCCCTCAGACTATGTTTTCATAAAAATTAAAAACTATAGCCTAACAAAAGATAATCTTGGACTAAAAACAAATTCACCTCCTGGAATACTTGACTTCTACATATCAACTCCAAACTGTTGAAAGAATAGCAGTAGGCATCTCATATATGAGGTGTAGGTGGGAGACTTAGCGGATTAATTAGGTTTTATAAATAGTCAAACTTAATACATAATCCACCCATGATAACAGGATTCATTTAATAAGCTCACAAAATCGACCATGATTTTTCAAGAAACAACTTAGAAGTGAACCAGGAGGGCAAAGAGGCAGGTAGTACAAAGTTCCAAACATATTCATTCAGCAAATCATGTTATAGATTGAAAGAAGGTGATGTAGAAGACTATGCACAAGCAGGACAAGCGCATTATTCAAGTAGCAATAACTAACATCATAAAATGGTTCCAGACATTTAGTTCCTCAGATTCCGTCAAATTGCAGCTTAAAGATAAGCAAGCTAACATGATACAGAACCAAAACTATCTTGTTAGCAACTCAGAAAGTATCTCTTCTTGACATCAAGTCAATCTTAGCAGTCCTATTAAAATATTAAGAAAGATGGCTGAACAAGAACGAAAAACAGAATGCATTTTCCGTGGATCTACCTACCTTCTTCCACCTTATCAGGTTTTTCAACTTCATCGAGCATCCCATCTTCTGCCACGACCCTATCTTCAGCTAGTATTCAAACAACATTCAAAATCCAAAACTAGCTTATTTCAATTCTAAAACAAAGAGACAACAATGACAAATGCACATTATTGGGGCTACCAACTCTTCAATAGAGAAGGGGGGGGGGGGGGGGGGAAGAATACATGAACACATAATTGTACATCAGAAATCTCAATAATTATCACAAAAATATGCACCTTGTCTGCTGTACTACCTACCTTCATCAATCTTATCGGGTTTCCCATCTTCAGCGTTACCCATTACAGTATCTTCTGCTAGCATTGAAACACAAACACAAAGAATCGCGAGGAAAAGAAATCAAATCTTTGAGATATCCAATTATACAAGGTATCAGTTAGCTTATTATAGACTAACAATTCTAAATTGTATACTTCTAATCACCCACAAAGATTATCCGCATATCAAAAATTAAGGATCAAATGTGCTAGGTGTTACATTGCAAGGAAAAAACTATTACCGGATGAATCAAGCTGCAACGCTTTGATGTCCTCCTCAATGTCTACACCACCAAAAAAAAAAAAAACAGAAGGAAATTCAAACAGGTTATATCCATTAATTCAACTAACTATCTACAATAAATTAGTTAACTACATCGGGTGAATTTTCCAGAATTCACATTCATATACTAAAATCAACACAAACTGAATTAATGCAAACAAAAGCAACAAACCGCGGTAAAATCAGAGGAAACAGATAAACCCTAGATCGAGACCACTAACAGACGAATGGAAATTCGAGCTAAAATAAAATTTTAATTGTTGAACAATCAACTCCATTTCAAGAGAAGCTTACCCATGTTTGAGATAGTAGTCAAAATAGTTTTTGTCTCTTGTAGTTGTGGTTTCGGTTTCTGCGGAAATGCTAAGCAGAGCTTCTCGAAAGTGCCTTGGCAGTGGACAATGTTTGAGGAAGTTTCAGTATTGGGTATATATACGAGGACTAGTGTGGTAAYGTTTTGTCTTAATGAACCGTGAAGGTAGGGTTAAAGATTAAGCCCGATCAGGTATTGAACCGCCTACTTCACCTCATTTCTATTTCCATTTCGGGACATTTGCAAATGTCCATGCTTTTAAATAGTTATATTTGTAAATTTTTTAGACTTTCATTGCTTAAAATTTAAAATTTTTCATTTATTAAAAAAATAATATGAATTTCATCTATGTAAAAAAAAGGAAAAAAATGAAGTTCATGAGCATGTCAGACCATCACTAATCTCCTTGATTGATAGAGTGATAATTCATGTATAGTTATATGTTTTCTTAAATTTTATGAAGTTAAATATTCTTTCTATTTTTTTTTTAAGTGCATCACATTACGTGAAAATACACGTATAAAGAAAATAATAAACTAGATCAAAATTACTATATAAAAAATGATTTTTTTATGATTTAGTCTAGAATTTCTTCTAATTTGTAGTTCTAGTTTATTTAAAAAAACAAATAGTCTTTCATTAAATAGTTTAAGTTTAGAAATTACTCAGTCAATGAGATACAAGAATTTCATATTCAAATCCTCTTTTAAAGCAACTCTACGATATCTAAAGTGTCATTTGATAAAGCATATTAATCACTAAAATTTGAAAGCTACATCCTAATAAGCCATTGTTCTTTTTTACATTGAAAAATTATTTCGTAATGTACATTAAATTTTATTGAAACGTTGAATAACTAACATAGCAAAGCTCTGAATAGAGTCATTTTTGTTGCTTATTTGACATATGTAAATTCTTGAAGGATTCATAACTATCCATATGGGTTAATTTGAATATTGAATTTGATTAAAGCATTTAGTAACCAACCTAACAAAACTTTGAATATTGTTATTTTTGTTTCTTTTTTTACATTTGTAATTTTCTTAAGAATTCATGACTATTAGAATTTTTCAAAGGTAAATAACCAATTAAATATAATTTAATATCATTATATTATGTATTATTATATCACTAATAGATCATTGTACGATATAAGATCCATCTATATAGATATCATTATCTACATCAAGAAAGCTGTATGCTTTGTAAGAAGTGGTATAGTTTGATAAGGAGTTTTGATTGATAAAAAAGAAGAATCTAGTTCAATTATGCCCTCAGCGACAAACGATACATAACATTGAAATCACACTTAGAAATGGTGGACAATTAGCTAGAGTAGTGGACGTTGTAGCAAAACTAATTGCAAAAGAGGAAAAATCGACCATATTAAAATTATCTTCTTAAGAGGTCCGATTGATATCAAAAAACTGTTCAACAATAGTCGGACAAGTTGTGATGGTTGGGTAACTTGAAAAGTTTGGGTAGAAACGATCCAAGTGCTGGCTAGGTAAGCTTCCAGTAGTAAGAGGAGTAGTTATAGACCATGGGATCGTGAAGGAAGAGTCGTAGTTGGTCAAAGAAACTTGGGGCTATCCTGCCATTGGCAAAAGAAGTAGAAAAATGAATAAAATAGAAACAATACTTAAATATATTGTATTTTCTTTATTAATATATAAATTTATTCATTGATTATTATGTAAAAATATACTTATATGCATTGTATCTTGAAACAGTATTTGAATAAAAATGATATATAGTCGAAAAGGAAAGAAAAGAGATGAGAGGATAGTGTTAATTTTGTCGGGAAAATAAATAATTATTATACTTATATGTGTGACTGTATTTATTAATAAGTTATCAGTGATAAATCAAAATCCCGCTACTTAATGGGTTTTGAGGAGCACTTTAAACATTAGACTTTTCAAATTAGGGTAAAATAATGTTATTTGTCCCTAAACTTTAACGTGTTTTAATTTTTGCCCTTAAACTCTAAATTATGTGATTCCTGCCCTCAAACTTTTAAAATATAATAAAAGTTACCATTTCGTCCAAAAGGCTATTAAGTGTTGGTTAAATGCAATCACATAACTAACATGTGACTTTTTTCAAGGTTTTTTTGTCCCTTCATTAAATACACTTTTAGACGCCATTTCCTATGTCCTTCGTACTCAATTGGGGCCATAATCTCCCTTTTCTAACATGTGACTTTCTTCGAGGTTTTTTTGTCCCTTCATTAAATATACTTTTAGACGCCATTTCCTATGTTTTTGGTACTCAATTGGGGACATAATCTCCCTTCTCTCTCTCTCTCTCTCTCTCTCTCTCTTTCTCTTTCTCTGTCTCCATCCATTCTCAACTCCCAACCGCCACTTTTATTATTCTTGGAGAAGTATATAGTAGTCGAGTTGTCATGAAAGACCTTAGATTGCAATAGAATCAATAATCTTAAGACAAAAAATGAAATTCTTTAACCATATGCATGTGATGTACCTTCATAGCATGCTATAAATTCAACTTTCATTGTAGATGTTGCAACAATGGTTTGCTTGATACTTCTCCAAGACAACTACTCTTCAAACAAGAAGAAAAATGTATCATAAAGTAGATTTACTAGCATCTTTACATCCATCTAAATATACAGTGCCGGGGCAGAGCCTAATCAAGCGAAGTTCAGTGCAATCATGGATGAGATTAAGCGTCTTAGTCAAGTCACATTTAATTGGTTGAATGCAATTGAGCGTGAAATGTGAACACTTGCATATGATAACGGACACATGCACTGATGCTTGACAACTAAGTTGTCTGAATCATTGAATAGTATTTTGCAGAAATGACGTTTTTTGCCGATCAAAGCATTGGTGGAATTGATAGTGGTAAAACTTGTGAAGTGTTTTTCAGATCACAGTGAACAAACGGCTCATCATAGACATCCTTTTGCCCCCAGGATATAGAGGAATTTTTCTTACAATGAAAATAAATCTCGTATGCATATGATGGTGCAATATAATTCTTAAATTAGCTTGTTCAATGTAAAGTTCATACCTATAGGAGATGAAAGAGGTAACAAAATCTACACCGTCAAGATGAGTGAAAAATTATGCAGTTGTCATAAGTGGTCTATATTTGAGACTCCTTGTTCTAATACTTTTGTTGTATGCTGTCATCGTGGTTGGCAAGCTAGTGAGCTTGTTCATGAAGTGTATTCTAAGCAACGCTATTAGAAAGCATATATTGAAAATTTCGACCCGATTCTACATGATTTTTTTGTAGACTACCTCCATTCAACCTTATTTGTTACAAGGCGAATATGAAGGAAAATTCGAGGGGTCGTGTTCAAAGCACGAGATTTAGAAGCAATACAGACTATCAATATCCTAATTCTCCTTAAAGATGTGAAAATTGTCATAGAGYTGGTCATAATAGAAGAATTATCCGGGACATCGTGAGGATGAATCAAGCACTTAGTTTATGRTTTGGTTTTATTGAACATGTTTTTTTAATTCCATTGCATCACATGCTTATTTTGTGACTATTAAAAGTCATTTTCATGGCTATGTTTCTTTTATACTTAGGTTACAAACATTCGTATTGTTTTGGATATTATTATGTTGTTCGATATTATTTTCTAGGTGTATGAATGTTTAAAGTTAATATCAATTGGTATTTATTGTACGAAACTGATATTGTCAATATTTTTCCTTCTTTTTAGGTTTCAAAATGTTGTAATATAGAAGGTGGAATTATTGTAGGCTATTTTTAACATCAGGTAAGAAATTTGATGCATACTGGTATAAATGCCCCTTTGTAGGGTGCCTTCAACTGAAAGCGCCAGTGGAAGTGGCGTTTTTAGCTTACTAAAGACGCCTCTTGCACTGATGTCTTCAATTCCAACAAAGCCAAAAAAAAAAAAAAAAATGCTACAGTCTTTAGCTTATTAAAGCGCCGCACCAAGTAACGTCAATGTCAGAAACGGTAACACACCAAAAGACCATGTCATTTGTGGACATGAAGGGGAAAATTAGGTTATTTGGGTCTAAAACCTCATATTGATTATATTACCAAATTTAGACATACAAGGTATATTTGTAGTGTTTAGAAATTCAATTACTTTTCAAACTTTGTATTTCAATTTTATCAATTGGAGCCTAAGTCATAGCTAAAAGAATATGATAACATATACCATCTTAGGTCAAATGAATAAAACCTCATAGTCCAATGGTAAATAATTTTTTGTTTACTTGTTCACTTTGTTTAAATCATGTTTAAGTTCATTTGTCTTTACAAATAACTCTCTTATTTATAATGATGCAAGATTCACCATTTTTCATCCCATGAGTATCTCTATACTTATCATATGAAATGTAAACACTACTAGCTTTTACAGATTATCATTTGTCCAAATAATAATMTCATAACTAGGAACAATTTTATTGTAAGTCTTAAATTATTCTTTTATTTCATCATCATATGCATATGAAAAGAATAAACAACTAATAAATCGATATAATTGGAAATAGCTTCATGAATACTTTTACTTTAAATATTGAACTAGTACAAATAAATAATGGTATAGAACCCATCACTATCACAAACCTATTAAAATACTTGGAGAAAGGGGGGAAAAAAAAATCATTGTAGAAAATTTTTCTACGAAAAAGGCAGGACATAAAAATTTTGAAAGTTGAATATATTTCTTAACATAAAATAAAATATATTTGGAAAAATATTATGATTCGTTAAAAAAATTAAATAAATGAATTTTTAACGAAAATGAAAAAAAAAAACATTTCATTGAGAAAGCCGTCCAAGGTAGCACCTTTAAATCGAACCAGCGATTTGCAACTTCCTTCTTTGATTCCCTGGAACATTTTACTTGTTCCCATTCTCTCATATACCCATCGAAACAGTATTGAAATAGGAAGGTATTCTATGAAGAGGGAGATTATGTAGAACCCAAATTGGACATTTTGAAAAGAAACAATCCAGAGTCTTCTTGTCTCAAGTTGAAATTAAAGCCCAACACTCATTTATTTCCAAATACCCCCAACTCTACTTTCACACTTACGGAGTTCAGCCCATTTATATTTATAACGGGCCCCTTTCTACGGAAATCCCCGTGACGTATCGGTATAWAGCGGGAGAGTGATGAAGAAATCTAGCAGATTTTAGGTATGCTTATCGCTACCGTACTGTCGAGATCTAGTCCTAGATTTCGTTGGTGGTTGTTTGCTAGGTGCGGCCCCATTTTAGTCCCGTGGTCTAGCCAATGGAACCTCCACAGAGGATGACCTCGTTTCCAATGTCAGCACTTGGTTAAGTTATTTCCAGAAGAAGCTCGGATAATTCGAATGCTAGATTTTATTCGAGTATTGATAATAAATTCAGCAAAATTTTTAATATTGTCAATTTTATATTTTTGTTCTTTTCTGTTTATATTGCAATCGATTTATATTAATCAATAGTTAAGAAGGAAAAATGGAGAAAAGAATAGAAGAGAAGAGGTTTAATTTTGTATCATAGATAAAAATTATTAAACTTATTCGTCTGAACGTATTAAGTGATAATTATTAAGTCTAAATATTTTATCACTTAAAATTTATAAAAGAATTTAAAAAACACGTAAAATGTAAAGAAGTTCCATATTATGCTATCAACCAATCTCAATTGATTCACTTATAAAATCGTTTTAACTTAATAAGTGCTAAATGACATTGTCAAAGAGGTATTTAATGTATGAAATAAGAGTTTTATTTGATAAATGGTGTTATGAATTTTRAATGTCCACGTATACTTGAAAAAATGATAAATTATAAATGTTTTTTAAATAGAAACAAATAATTTATTTCTCGTAATAATAAAACAAATGATAAATAAAATATAATATAGGAGATTGCTACACTTTAGCCGGCTATCCAAAAGTTGTTTGAGTATAATGTTTCTTCCTAATAAAGTTATACCTTTTCTGTTTAAAGTTAAAATGGAATTGGAAAAAAAGCAATCATAAGCAGTATAAAACTCTTCTGGCCTAAAATGGGAAAAAAATAAAAAATAAATCAAAAGCAGTTTTTTAAGGAAAAAAAAGAAAGAAAAACTGACAAACAGGACTTTATCTTGACCTAGATTCTGCAAAAGAAGAAAAAAAACGGTTTATAGCCATGCATAAACATGAAAATAATTTAAGAAACTTTAATAAAGTAATGAACGAGTAATTTATATTCATGAAGATTGATATTCTATTTATATCAAATGTATTAAATTATACATAAAGGATTTTTCTTTTAACTTACGTATAAAATAAACATTAAGAATATCGATTTAGTGCATTCCTCGGTTTTGATTACCATTAAGAAATAATGCCATAAGTTGATTCAATAGCAACTATGTTATTTGATTAGTTAACTAAATGTTTAAAATCATAAAGAACACCGATTATGTAATATTAAATCTTTGCTCACAATAAAAACTACATAATTAGCAAAGAAAAAACAAACAAGAACGTAAGAGTTTAGAGCATCTTACTCTGTTGGTTGCGGGAGGGGGAGGAAGAAAGACAAAAATTGCATGTTAGCATGAAAGTTACTAACTTAACATCCATGAATTTACCGATGCTAGGTATGAAGGTCAATACTACCATGCCATGAAGCTTTATGTTTTTAGGGACACGTTGAACTAATTTACTTTTTTACATTTATTAAATGCAGTAATTGAAATCCATGTGCTTTTAATAATTACATGTTAGATTGTTGTTGAAATAATATAATATGTAAAATACAAATTAAATTTAATACACATAACATACTTGCTTTGATACATATATTAAATATCTTACTTGATCGTTATATTCATTTCACAAATTACATGTTAAATTATTTTTGAAATAATTAATACATAACACGTAATTAGATTAAAATTTAATGAGCATATGTTTTCATACATAAATCAAATGCATCTTATATACTTTTTATAAGTACATGTGAGGTTATTGTTGAAATAATATAATATGTAAAATATACAATTAATATAGATAAAAAAATTAACACGTATAACGTACTTGCTTTCGTAAATATATTAAAACATTAATTAAAAGTTATATGCTTTTCCTAATTACATGTCATGTTATTCTTCAAATAATATAGTACTACGTAAAATACACAATTAAATTTAATAACTGTAACATAGTTGCTCTCATAMCTACATTAATTGCATAATTAATTGAAAGTTATTACATACTTTTTATAATTACATGCGAGGTTGTTGTTGAAATAATATATCACGTAGAACATTTAACTAAATTAAAAATTAATATGCATAACATACCTGCTTTGATAGATATATTAAATGCATTGATGGAAAGTTATAGTGAGATACTAGGTTATTATTGAAATAATATTACACGTAAATCATGCAGCTAAATTAAAGATTACTTATAACATACTTGCTTTCTTATATATATTAAATGCATTAATGGAAAGTTATATACTTTTTATAATTGCATGCAATGCTCTTATTAAATAATATATATAATACAAAAATAGATTATAATTTTATAAACATGCATCTCGTCTTAATAATAAAAAATTAGCGTCACACATCCTATCAAATCCCAAATACATAAAATCTTACTTTCTAAAACTTTTGTTAAGATAGTAATGTAATCAATACATATATACCAAACAGTAAAGCAAATCTTAGTATTGTGATTCCAAAACTTTTATAAGGAAAAGTGTGATTACTACATAGCAATAGTTGAGTAAATTTGAACACTATCATTTTASGAAGAAGCAAATGCATTTATTGTATTTCAACCCTCTTCTATATTTTGCAAGAAATGGATATACATCAACTTTTCATTTGTGTGTATAAATATGTGCAAGAAGAGCTCATCACATCATCCCTCAACCTGCAACATATTCACTTCCATGTCTATTCGCCCATCTTTTTACCCACTTATATCAGAGTTTCCCACTGAAAAGTGAAGTTTTTCCAGTGAGAGGATAGCAAGAACACATATTGGTGAGAAAGCCACCACAGACAAAGAAACCTCCTTGTATTCTTTAAACGCTTCAGACAACCAAATACAGTTGGAAAAGCTATAGCACCAAAACAATTTCCTCATTCCATTATGTAGTACAGAGGTTTTAAATGAATAGTGTATTTTCTTGATGAACTGTACAGTGAGGAAAATCACTGTTCATTCTCACTGTTCCTAGTCAAAGTAAAACGTTAAAATAGGGTGAAAAAGAGTGGGTCTGGSTTGGGGTGTGGTGGTGAGGGGTAGCTTAGGGTGTGACAAGAGCATGTGATTTTCAAAGAAGAGGGAATCTAATCAATTACCAAGCGAAAGACGCTTCCCGAGACTTTTCAGTGATATAGATGCAAGAAAACAGCCTTTGCCGACCCCCACCCACCATTTCTCATGTTCCCAGGCCTCTATATATTGTCCCCCTTGTTCATCGAGTGTGTTTCAACCTTTTGGGTTCCATTAATGGCAAGTTGGTTAGTTAAAACTAGGGCATCTTGTGGTTCAGGAAGCTTATCCTGGACCTCTTCGCTAATTCCCAGGTTTTTTTATCGAGTCCTGGAGGCGCCCTCCTTGSCTCTCTGATGCATCCTTCCAGGGTCTCCAAGTTTTCCTTGTTTTTCATCTGGAAAAACTGTTTCTAGATCTGTTTTGGTTGAGCTTTTGTGAAGTTTTGAACCTGAACTTAAAACTATATCCCATATCGGTGGATCTGAACTCTTCCATCTGCATGTGGGTTTTCTTGAATTTGGGGTGCTTTTCAAAGTAAAGAATTTTTGCTTTCATCTTTTTGGTTTTTCAGATTTGAGGAGTGTGGTCTTGGGCAAGTGGATGTTATGGATTTTCTTGTTGCGTAAATGGTGGGGTTGATTTCTGCGGTGAGATTAGGGTTTTGGAGTGGAGCTCCTTGAAGTCCAATAGAGGATCTTAACTGGGAAGATTGAGCTGCTGATCTATGGATCCCTCAGCCCTATCCCGTCTATGGATACTACTGGATAGGCTTGTGGCTTGCATATGTCAGGAGCTGCATTACCCAAGTTGGATTCTTGTTTGGATTGAAGGGAGCTCTACACTTGAAATCTCTCTTCTTCACATTCATTTCTTATTTTCTTGCTCTAAAATGGCTAGTAATTTGTTTGTTTCTTGTTCATGTAATTTTTCAGTTGGGATTCTCATTCTTTTTGGCTTCAGATGATTATGCCCAACTTTGATGGCTTAACTCTTTTTGCAGTTTGGAATCTGATGTTGAGTCCATCGTAGTGTTCTAATTTCCCTTTGCCATTTCTGGATCCTGAAACAAGTCAAATGTTTCTGTCAAAGCATTAACTTTTCCATTCTTCCTTGCTGTTTTTAACTTGCTGACTTTTTCTCCAGGGAATTCACAGTATCTGTTGCTCTCTTTCTCTGCAGATGAGATCCAGAGGCTGCATCTGCCAGATTACAATCTTGAGAAAGAGACAAATTGATTTATTTAATAATTGTATTTGAACATTTTTTATTCCATGAAATTAGCAAAGGGTTTGAATCTGAATTTGCTTCATTAAGTTTTCAAGAATTATTTCTTTTACTTGACCATGATGTTCTTGGAAATAATGTATGTGGTTGAGAATCCGTCCTCTGTCGTCATCACTTTCTTACTGAGCTTGTGAAAATAAATGGCGATTGCGAAGTTTACTGCGCTTTTTCCATTTCCGACTCAAGGGTTTGCTTCTCAACTAACATTACTCCATAACAAATGGTTCCATGATTAGATGAAAACGTGTTCGCTTTGCCAGACTGTTGTCCACAAAATTGATTGACCTTTCATTGTAGAGGCTTTGATAGAAATAAGAAAAAGGATGTCGCTTTCTCGTTGTCAATGCAAGATTGAGCACGTCCTTAGTAAGTGAACATTGAAGCCAAGATGGGTTTTAGATGAAAATGAACCTCAATTATCAATGAAAAATTGTGAAGCTGAGTCTCTTCCTAAGAATTTGGGTTCATGGAAAAATCTTGGGAAAAAAAACAGGGTAGATTCTGTCATGATTGCAAGCTAGGTACAAAACCTTACAGTCGTATGAGCTAGGGTTATGCCTTTTCTTTCGTGGGTTTTACCTTCTTCAGCCAAGACATTTTCACAAAGAAGGGCCATCTCTAGTGTATAAAGAAATTCTACGGTTGGATTTGAAGCTGTCAAAGGTATATCCGAATACCTCACTATGACATTTCACGGACATGTTTGGGTTTTAGTTTGTACAATACATTATACGGCGAGTGGTCTCATTATTGAAAAGAACCCTCTCATGGGTTGTCAAGATTAGCCAATGCTATGCTGGAGTATGGTTTCTAATCCAAGTTAAATTCTRGGGTCACCGAGATAGAATTCTTTTGAAAAAAACTCCAATTTAATTTGAATTGGAATAAGGTGAAGGAGAGATTATATTAAGTGGGATGACCAGAAAATATCAAAGAGATGACATAATGGTTTGGCTGGTTTCTTTTTGAAGAAGGGTCAATTCAGGAACCAAAATGGGACAAACTGAAATAAAGAGCAAACCATGGACAGCCGGCTCACGTTGTTGGACATAATATGTTCACACAAATGTACGTATAGCATCATACAATCATATTTCCTTTTTCTTAAAAATCGAATATCATGTAATATATTGACAAGATAAACCAACAACAATTTTATTACCTAAAAGTTCAACGACTTATGTACTCCTGGTGACAAAGTTTCACCACGCATAACTCCATCACCCATTTTGAAGTATCGAAGGAACGAGTCACAATATTGCATTTGGTAAAAATAATGAATTTTTAAAATCAGAATCTTTTCTAGAAAGGCGAAATTCACTTTAAAATAAATAATGATTATAAAAGTTATTACCACCTAGAAAGAAATAAAAGTTGTTACATGACAAAATTCTTCGATGAAACTGGGGTAAAGCTTTCTAGCCTCGCTTCCCTTGAAAGAAGACAAAGAAGGGATTTGGATACGACAAGCATGGGATACATAATGAGGGAGAGTATGGTAGAAAATTCAAATTCCCGATTATGTACTTACATTATGAGTTACCTTCTAATCTTTTTTCCATTTTGAAACTTAAGCGATATATCAAAATAGGTACACTTCCCAAAAGTTATCCATTGCGAAGAATATAGAAAGTTTTCTTTTCAATTCTACGAAATTTTAGGAAGATGTTTGACCATTTAATATATTTTAAATCAGGATAAATATGCATTTAAATATCCCAATTCTCATAACCAAATTTATAGAGAAACGGAGAGCCCTAAGAACTAGAATGATAACGAGCAAAGTCCCTCTTGACAAAGCTGTTGCTTAATTAACATCTCGTGCCACTACTGCAAAGTCACCAAARATACAATAATACAAAATAAGTAATTGATAAAGTTCTCTATGGGTTATCACTCTGGAAACCAAGCATACTCAGTAATGAAATTGACCATCCCAGATGACATTCTGCATGTAAGTYAATAACTGCGCCCCTGTTGAACAATTCATGAACTTGAACTAATTGCTCTTCCGAAGATGGTCGAAACAGATATTTCCATAGTCGGAGTTCGGTGAAAGCCATCAGTAGTCGGAGATGAACATTGAAGGAGAAGCTTGATTGAACTTGTACAGGATAATTACCCCTGAAAAATTAGCTTGAAGATGAGAGACAGAGGGTGGAGAGTGACAAAGTGCTTAAAATGGAAGAGAGAGGATGAGAGAAACTAAAGAGCCCCTATTATTTCTTCCATAAGTTTTCTCCTGTTTCCTCAGAAAAGTATATGACACCTTATTAACTCCCTTTTTTTGTTAACTTTGTGTTTTCCTCCCGACCCACAAAAAAACAAAATTTCCAGGATTTTGCTCTTCTTCTCCTCGGTCAACTCCCGAAACCCAAAAGGGCCTAAGAGTCGGAGATTCTTAGATAGTACAATCTCTTATTGAGCTGTTATCATGTCTGAACATTATATGTTAAATTGTAATAAACAAATTAAATTCTAATCAGCATAAGCTTATCGCAAATAAACATACATGGCCAGCAAATCTAAAAAGTTATGTGCAAGTTTATGCTCCACTAACCGACCTTACATCCCAATAGATGATACTATAAAGGAGAGTTTTGTTAAGAACCAACGGTGTTATTGGGTAACTTTATGTTAGAGATTATTGAATTACAAAATAAATATAAGAATATCAATTGAATCATTTCTGCAATAATATTTATTAATTTCTGCATACAAGATTTCCACAACAATGCCCAAAGTCTTCCAAGTATGTACCTTATTGTGTACTTGGGAATGATCCATTCTCCATACTGGCATCCAAATTCCAGCCCCTAATGATAACACGCGAAAACAGCTAAAAATCTGGCAAAGGACATGCATAAAAACTTTAACGAGATATAAGAAAATGAAGTCATTACCTCTCTGTAGCTTCTCTCTTGATTTCTTCAATTTGATTTTCAATTTCAGCACATGCAGATTGAATTTCTATATTTTTCAAGCAAAGCTCCCTCCATTGTGTGGATAAAGCTTTAAGCTCATATGCTTTAGTTTGCTGCACAATTATAAAAGAATATAAATGTCCATTCCAAATGCAACATTTTAAAATGGTCCCCCCACCCCAAAAGAAAGAAAAGGAAAAAAAAAAAAAAAAAAGAAGAATAGCTCTTTTAACCTGATGATATTTCCTTTCACGATTCACAGTTTCAATCTTTCCATCCAGTTCAGCAACTTGTGATTGTAAACTGTAGAAGAAAATTGAAGTATTAAGAGCTATTTTGACTTTGCTAAATACTCCGGGCATTTAAAACAAAAGAAAATGGGTAACAGGACGTTTGCAATAACAATGATTTTTTTTTTTTTTTTTTTTAAACAAACTGTGAATTGATGAGTGTGAAATCATTGGTCAATCTGATGTGAGGTTGAAGTCCAGCCTCATACTCTTGAACTATGAAAATTTTAAGCCAGATGTTTTTTTTCCCTTTTTCTTTTTAAAATAATACCCTTACTATTATTTTGTAAGTTCATGATTCCAGTTGAACACTATATCCTTTTCTCCAGTAGCAGACCAACCTTACAGAATAAGTTGACATGATTCACTGTGTAAATGTTTTTGCATGCAAAAGTTAAGTATACTTAATTGTGCACTACGTATTGAAAGGTTAAGTATAACAGATCATAACAAGGAGGCAGACCATCTTCATTCCCTTAGGGATTAAAAAAAGATGAAAAAATTGAAAGGACAAAAGGCTAAACAGGACCTCAATCAAACTTCTAATCTTCTGAGCTGCTATTCATTAATTTTTATTTCCTCCAGAGGTATTCCTTAGTTTTTTCAAACCAAATCTTCTATCTGAACTGCTGAAATACCATTAGAAACAAGATTTCATTCTGTGGTTGCAATAGTTCCATGCATACAAGGAATCGAGATTGAGTTTTTTGGGGGAAAAAGGGAAGGAGAACTATTGGAATCAATTGCGGAGAAGACCTGAAATCCTTTACCTTCAGCTGGGAAAAAAGAATCTGAGAACTATCTTGTAAAGTCACTTTAGTGTCTCAGTGCTATGAGTTTGTTCGCAAGCATATGTGTCTCTCTTAGTAATTTTATCTTTATGGATCTTAATCTCCTGTAATATGGTGAGATGGAACTTTTTGGAGATAT
The DNA here is from genome assembly GCA_001752375.1 of Rhazya stricta. Classification (NCBI taxonomy): domain Eukaryota; kingdom Viridiplantae; phylum Streptophyta; class Magnoliopsida; order Gentianales; family Apocynaceae; genus Rhazya; species Rhazya stricta. The sequence goes on along the minus strand of MEJB01000012.1, from coordinate 1,979,345 downwards.
GTTGATTAATTTGGAATATTGGATCATTTATCCCAAAAAGCTGAGCGACCACTTCTACAAGCCCATGGGTCATCTATAAATCCAAGGAAACACCATTGTCAGCACGAGAATCTTTTGTAGGCATAATCTATACCAAAATCAGAGAGAATTCTCCAGATAAAAGGTCAGAAATTAGATTAACTGGCGAAGATGCTCCTTGGTGCTAGTTAAAGTGCATATATGACAAAAAAGGCATATGCTTATGCAAAATATTAACTGTCTAACTGCAGGCTAGTCATCTTTAACACTCCATATTTAGAAAACAATGTTCTGAAAGCCAAGCAGCAAAGACACAAGCATCAAAATGTCAATTTACCAAAAAAGATCTAAAATCAAGGTTAAATGTGAAACAAAAAAGAAAAGAGATAACAAGTGAGAAGTTCATGAGGGATGTAAAGTGAAACTTCCTTTTCTTTTAGATTAAGTATACTCCCACAGTYCTTKTATAAGTGTCACAAACACCAAATTTGTTTGTTCTTCCCTTTACACATCTCAACACAAAAAAATAAAAAGTCACAATTTTACCCTTCATCTTGTTTTTCCCTAATCTAGTGATATTAATTACTATTCTCCATCTTCCCACAAATTGTAATGACTGTTCATCTTGTTTTTTCCTAATCTAAAAAGGCTTTTCGCATACTACAAGGAAATTTGGGAATATAACGAGAGGTATGTTAGTCAATTTAACTATCTCCTAAAGTAGCGTGTTTTTTTCAATTTGGACACTTATAAAAGAACAGATGGAATATGCCTGAAGGACATGATGGAGCACCTAAAAGAATAAGAAAAGGYACATCAAGTGATAAAAATACCTGGATAAAAGTGCCTCCAATCGTTGGTTGTAAAGCTTCCACAGCTCTGGACCATGTTTTGACATTAGGTCTAAGTTTTCCAGCCTAGAACAATAAGCATTTAAGGAAGATGAATCAGACTTATGCTATGCAGAATTTCCATCCAGAGGAAGACAAGTATTGTGATTTTATAATGAATGATAACGGAAAAACACTCACAATCTTATTCAACTTAAATACATGAAAGACGAGGTAACGTAAAAAACAGTAAATGTGACCACAATAACAACTCTTCATAGGCAAAAACCAAATAATCTAAAAGTAAATATAAATATAAAGCATAACTGCATACACAACAAGGATTACATATATTATGAGATATTCTGTTTCAGAAAACAGGGAATAACTAACTAGGTAATCTCAGGGTGCATTTGGATTGGTTTTTCTAAATTTTTTTTTTTTGGCTTTCAATCAAAATCTTATTTGTTTTGCTTTTCAAAGCAAAAACAGAATTTTGATTCATTTTGAAATCTTATTTGTCTTGGTTTTCAAAGGAAAAAATTCTTCAAACAAAAAACTATCTAGGGTAAACTTTTCTTTCCAAAAAAGCCAAACTTTTATCCGAATCATGAATTTGGGAAATCAATACTTGAGTAATACCCAAACATACCAGGGTATTCAAGCACTACTGGTTGATTTTACACTAACGAATACCTGGGTATTGAAGCAAGAATGTTGATTTTGACAAATGAATACTTGAGTACTAGCCAAAGGATACCCGGGAATTGAAGCAAGATTAATTGAATTTTGGCGGAGGAATACCTCAGTATTAGCCCAACAATCCTCGGGTATTCAAGTTCTTAAAGTGATTTTGATCCATGTGGATTGATTGTTTAAGAAAGTGTTTGTTTATCTTCTTTAAAAAATTTCCATACAAAATGAGTTACAAAACGAAAACTTTTTATCTTTCCAATCCAAATGATTTTTCAAAACAAAAACTTTTTAATCTTTCCAATGTAAATGATTTTTCAAAACAAAAACTTTTTCATTTCAATCACAAATTYGAGTTTCAAATTTTACAATTTTCCCGTCTTTCCATTTTAAAAATTTTTTTCAAAACAAAACCATTTTTTTCATTTTAAACTCCAATCCAAATGCACCCTAAGTATTCTTAGRAAGAGTCCAATGTTCTGTAACGTTGTTCAAATTCTTCAAGGTGCAATTATGAACAAGTTGGAACTAAAAGCTCTTCCAAGCTTTATTGTCCCAATTTGAATAATGGAAATAATTGGACATTTTCTGATGCTTCTTTTACACATCATGGAAGGGAAAGCAAATATAGATTGCAACCAAGTCTCTTGCCCATTAAGGGAGCTTTCAATAACTAAGCTACCACCTTGTCACAAGATACTATCAGATATTACTCATTACTTATAGCAAGAGATACTTGTTGGAGAACTTTTTACCAATACTCTTCCAGTAAAATCTGGAATCTAGAGCAGCAATTGCGTCGTTTAATTTCAATCACTGACAGAGTTTACCTGATTACTTGATGTTGGAGTAAGCTCTGAGCTTTCTGAAGTGCTTGCTTCCATGCAGCTTCATCATTCCGTTTGTTCACAGGGGGAACATCTATAGTGTATCTTGATGTGTCCATTAGCACAGGAGGCTTCCCTGCCCTTACCCTCTCATATTCTCTTGCAAGCATTGGATGATCCTAAAATTAGTACACCAAAAAGGTGTGAATCAGTTATAGAGACCACTAAGAGTTATGTCCTTTCAATTTAATCTCGTGCATACAAACATATTTTTTCCCAAAGCAACAATAAGCTGCAAAAACAATGTAAAAGCCTTATAATCTCCTTGCTAGAGCCCAGAGGGAAATTGCGCCTAAATAGACCCTTAAACTGGCATATCCCCAAGAAAAAAACCTTCATATCTAGCCAATTCTAAAAATTAAAATAATAATAACAATAATAAAAAGAATCATATATTTGAAAAAGACAAGCTATCTAGGATCTCCGAGTGAACCTGCTAAGAGTCATCATCAAGGAACTCGGAGAGTTCATAATATCAACTCTGAATGAGAAAATACACAGAACGTAGATAAGTGTTTATAAGCTCCAGGTGAACATGATAATCCATGAAAGGAAAGCGTAGATAAAAGATTACAGAATCAACTAAACCCTAGCAAATCACATAGAACCGTCACAGCATCAAATAAAGGTGTAGAATTAAATCCGTCTAGAGACAAATTTACGGTTTATCAAACGAAAGAAAAGCCAAATTCAGTTCAGACCTCGAAGTTTAATTTGGGAAGGGRAGGCAAATCTTTGAGGAAATCGGCGGGCTTTTTGGAGCTGAGACGCATCTCTTCTTCCACTAAATGGTCCACCTCCTTGGCCAGTCTAGGGTCACCGTAGTCGTCGTCGATGTAGGGCAGTGCATCGATTACCTCCGCTCCAATCAACCAGGAAGGCCGCTCCGACGGCGGAGCCTCCAGCATTAGAACGTCTCCATTGTTAGCATTTCCACTCAGGGACGCCATTGCTGAAATTCCCAAGACCTTTTCCGCTCTTGGTGGTTAGCTATTTGGAAATATATTGCGAGGTAAAAAGAATTTTTCATAAAAAGGAAATTAAATTGCCTAACACTTCMCCAAAAAGGACCAAAAAAAAAAAAACAATATCACTTTTAGTCCTCAAACTAATTTAGTACTGCCTAGTCCCACTATATTATATCCGATTCTAATGTGTGTTAAATTTTTATAGATGAATATTCGAAATTTTTATTAAATAATAATATTTTTAAATTCTATTTAAACAAATTAATTATAATTTTAATAAAATAAAATAATTTTTTAAAAAACTTTTCATTAAAATCACATCTCCTATTTTTCTAAAGCATGATATTCTTATTTGTTCCTAACTTTATGGACTTGAATTCTCATACCGCAATAGCGAGCTCCAAAGCAAATAAGTTACTTTATTCTGATTGGAAAATAAAATACTATGTATTTAATTATGATCATAACGAGTTACCTCATTCTAATTTGATATACTATTATTTTTTTTGAATGCTAAGTACTCTCAATAAATTAATAATTATTAATTTATCGATTAACTAAAATATTTAAATTAATAAAAATAGTATAGTTTCGACTTTTATTGATTTATAGAGATTTTACTATAAAATAATTTATTAATTTTCACACAAACATAAATCCCCGCCAACAAGAGTTAGAGGTTATAGCGCGCACCTCATCGAGTAATGGTCTTAAAGGAGAAAGATCAACACTCATATATTGTAAACGGCTATCAACAAGCAAACAATCAGACTTGACATTAAAGGAATCAACCTCTACTTCTGCAGCAAGAAGAAAGGCACACCATATAGATAGGCAGTTCTATTTGATTTTACTAAAATATATAAAAAAATTATTTTAGTACTGTTAAGAATGTTGCCTTCGCAAGTTGTTACACAGACGTAACACTTCACAATTTAGCTTTAGTTAGTTATTTTAGTAGCTTCTTTTTATTCTTCTCTAAATTTTAAATGATTTTAATTTAATATTTTAAAACATTTCAAATTAGAATATAAAATTTAATATTAATATTTAGACGTTATAAAATACATTTTTAATATTTAAAAATTTAATTATTTTTAAACTTCAGACTTCAATTTTATAAAGTGAGGCTTGACTTAATTAATGTTATTGACCTTTGAGCTGTTTGGTAGCTATTGAAGTTTTCTTCAAAGACTTTACAAGACGTCTTCTTATCCTTCCCACCAGCATGGAAATGCTAAAAGAAAAATACAAATTAATAAGGCTTTGCCTACAAAGCATGTATAGTAGATAGCTATTCACGGCACTAATTTTCTTCATCAGATCTTTATAGTATCTGGATGAGAGGCGCAAAGTGTATAATTATTACTTCTCCTGTTACTACTTATAAGTGGATTAATTGGTAAAAAAAAAAAAAATAAATTTTGATATACCACTTTGACATCATTCATTACAATCAAGAAAGCAATTTTTTTCAATTTCGGAATTGCTCAAAATTTTACTCCTTCCATTATTAAGTATGTCATAATAAGGTAAGACAAATATGAGTAATGAGATAATAATTGACTTAAAATTATTGTTAATGCGATGTTAGAGTAATAATAAGTGTATTAGGTTGTACCGAGTAATATATGAAATGRTTAATATTCGATACGATCTATCTAGATGTATAATTTATATCATGAAATTATATGTTTTTAAGCAAAAAAGATGTAATCTTTTGGGGAAAAAAACTGGCAAAAATTAGTTTTTTGGGCAAAAATGTTGTCAGACTCATGTACATCAGGTCCACGAGGCTCTCGAGCAGGTTGACCCAGTTTACTTAATTTTTTAAAAAATAAGTACATATTTTATTGTTTTACTTTTATTCTTTGAAGAAATGCTTAATATTATTTTTAAGTATTTTAAATAAATGGATAATTAACTGTTTATTTCATTATTTATTATTTATTTCATATGTTTAGGTTAAATATTTTGAGTTTAATTTTGTTAATGAAATGTTTAATATTTATTATGCTTTTATTGTTTTTTTAATTTTTTAATAAATTGACATTAACGGTTTATTTGCATTATTATTGTTTATTTTATAATTTTAAGTTAAATATTTCAAGTTTAATTAACTTGTTAAATGTTAATGTTTATTATGCTTTTGTTGTTTTTAATAAATTAATAATCAACTTTTTACTTGCATTACTATAGTTTATTTTATTTGTTTAGGTTAAAAATTAGAGTTTAATTAATTTATTAATTAAATGTTTAATGTTTATTACACTTTCTTTAGTTTGTTTATTATTTTATCCGTATTTAAAATTTATATTATATTTGTGTATTGATTATTATATTAAATAATTTTTTTTACTTTTTATATATAATGTTCATTTTCGTTATTTTTATTTGTATTTCATTGTCTATTTATTTTGTTAATTAGAAGATCAATATTTTCATTTAGTAATTTCATGAATTCAATAATTAAAATAGTAATAAATTAATGTTTACAATACGTCCAGTAATGACGGATAAATGTAAACGTCCAGTAGGTGATTCTAAAGACTTGTCATATCACGACATGTGTATCAGTCGATTGCATAAGTGGTCGGTGACTGTTTCGTTAAGATGTCATCTTTCTCAGCCAGAAGACGTGTCATCGGATACGTGCTTTGACGAGGTTCATGATTATGATACGGTGGACTCGCAGATTGGGAGTCCGATTTATAGGACAGTTGACATTCCTGCTATCTATTTTCAGGTCAAGGATGAGGGTGAGAGTAAGAGTGATGATGATAGTTTAGAGATGTCAGATATACCCCCACCTAGGTCTAGTGGGGGTTTGAATAGTATATGCGATTTCATCACACCATTCTCGGGGGTTCTGATTGGAGGTCCTAATAGTATATGCATAGAGGGATATTCCACCTAAGTACGTCCATAGTTTGGCTATAAGTGACCAGAGTCGGTCGAGAGGCATTATGCCATTGCATAGTGGAGTACCATATATAGTACATTCTGGATCGATCAACAGTATTCCCCGGAGTGACAGTGAGAGTTCAGAGGACAGTGATGCTCAAATAGTAGGTTGGGAGGATGGTTAGAGATCAGGTGGAGGTGATGCTCAAAGATTGGGACGAAGAGATAGTTTGGATTCGGGTCTTGGTCCTAATCAGACGTTGGCCATTGTACCATTCATATGGGATAGGAGTTGAGGATGAGGAATGAGAAGACGACTATATAGATGTTAAAAAATAATTTATTTAATTAAGATTATTATATAATTTTAGTTTTTATCATTTAGTTAAGTCTACAAAGAAAATTCAATTATTTTGGATCAATTGAAATTGGACAATTGATTGAAGCCAGTTCAATATATTATGAAGATGGGCCAAATTCATTAAACCTAGATAAATTAAATTCGTTTAATGGTGGATTGTATTTATTAAAGCGGTCTAAATAAATATTTGGGTCAATCCAATATAAAAGGTCCAATAAGATGGATTGCTTAGGCAACAAGAAACCCATTCAAGCTAGAAAAAGTTATTCAAAAGAATAAGAACACTTTACATATAAATAGGGCAACCCCTCAAGACATAAATATATAGATTGAAGCTCTCGATAGAAGGAAACTCTCAAGAAAATATTAAAGATACTTTTGAGAACTGAAGGTCAAGAACTCTCTCTAGCAAATATACTCAAAGCTTTGACATTTGTAGTGGATCGTTGGATCAATTCATTGAAGAAGATTCAAGCTTCCCTTTTTCATATATATTGAAGAAGGTATCTTTTTTATTAGTGCAGATAAAGATTTGACATTTGAGGCAAAAACATTACAAAAGAAGATTCAAGCTTCCTTCTTCATATATATTGAAGAAGGTATTTCCTCATTGTTTCAAACAGATATTCGACCTTTGAGACAAATACATTCAGGAGAAGAATCGGAACACATATTCTTTTGATTTAGAATTTTCAGAGATTATAACTCATTCCTTCAAAAACATTTGTCTCAACTTTTCTTCTCTTTTAAATAGACTCAAAATTTTGTTCGTGTACAAAATCTGGCATGCCCAATGGGAACATCAATGCTTCCTACCTCTTCTTCCACATCAAGTTCAAAGAAAAGTTTCACTCATGGACTTGCAAAGTCCAAAGGCTATTGCTTAAAGTTCTTACCATAAGAGACTTATGACAAGAAGTAAAGTAAGGGTTCATTCAGCTATGATTTCTAGCAAGACTGCATAATCTTCTCTAAGCGATTTTACGAGCCCTAASACACTGTCCATGATGATGGCTCACGTTACATCTACTAACAAGAACTACCCAACTTAACAAGTTTGGTTGAAGGATTATCACAATATATAGAGAATCAAGAAGCACAACTTGCCAAGATAGCAGATAAAGTGGAATCACTAATAATAATCAAGCTTCAAGAAAGCAACCTATAATTCATGATGAGGTAGCATCATCAAAGAAAGTCAATACAACAAAATCGGAAGTGGTGGATAAACATATCCAGGTAACTTTTGACAATTTGGTTCATTTGGATCAACTTAAGAATTCATTGTGGGGACCTTCAAGGGCAAGGTAGATGGAGATGATAAGTTTTCTCAAACCTATATGAAGCTTTATACCTCAAGAATCAATAGCATGGAGATGCCTGCTGGATATCAACCACCAAAGTTTCAACAGTTCAATGGAAAGGGAATTTTGAAACAAATTGTAGCCATTTTGTGGAAACTTGCAACAGTGCTGGTACAGATAGAGACTCGCTCATCAAACACTTTGTTTGTTTCTTGAAAGGAAATTTTTTTTAGCTCCATTGATAATTGGGGCAAACTTGAGTAAGAATTCTTGAACCGCAACTTGAGTACTGTGAAGCTGACAAATACTCAACAATGGAAAGACGAACCTACTGTTGACTATATTAATTATTGAGAAATCTAAACTTGAATTGCAAAGATAGAATAAGTGAAAGTTAGGCCATAGAAATGTGCATTCAAGGCATGTATTGGAGTCTTCAACATATATTGAAAGGCATTCAACCGAAAACTTTTGAAGAATTGGCTACTTGTGCACATGATATGAAAATAAATATCTTTTTCAATCAAAATCGAGAAATTCCTGTTAAAGAATCACACAAATATGAGAAAATGTTGAAATTTCAAAGTGGGGGTAACATTCCCTCATAATTTCAAGTCATATAGCCGACGACAACAAAATGAAAATGCTCCTTAGTACACGAGCCTAAACCGCACGCTATTTATTGATAAGAGTTAAAACTATCTAAATGCATTAAGAAAAAAAATCAAGTTGCTCCTAGGTGCACGAGTCTAAGCTACATGTTACTTCAAAATGCTCCTTTGTGTACAAGTCTAAACTACTCGCTACTCCTTGATAAGAGTTAAAACTGTCTAAACTCATCAAAAATAAAGAAAAGTAAAATTGAGATGCTCATTAGTGTACTAGCCTAAACTGCACACCACTCCTTGATAAGAGTTAAAAATGTCTAATGCCTAAAAGAAACGAGTTGCTCCTCTGTGCATGAGTCTAAACTGCACAATACTCATTGATAAGAGTTAAGATTGTCCAAATGCCTCAAGAAAAAACAAAGTCAAGATGCTCATTAGTGAATGAGCATAAACTACACTCTACTCCTTGATAAGAGTTAAAATTGACTAAAGGCCTCAACAAAAATAATTGAGATGCTCCTTACTGAATAAGATTAAACTGCACGCTACTCTTTGTAAACTTGTCTAGGGTCCTATTTGATAAAATGAAGTTTGAAATCTGAATATGAAGTATGAAGTCTGAAATATAGTTGAATTTCTAAATGCCAAAGATTACTTTATAACACCTAAATTTGAATATTGAACTTGATAATCTAACTTGAGATGTCTTAATATATTAAGTCAAAATATTATCATTTAAAATTTATAAAAGGAATTAAGGAGCACGTAATGTATTCAAACATACCAAAATTAGTTTACCAAACTAACATAATTCAGTAAGCACTTACTTATTTAGTTTTAAGTGCTGAATTGGGTTAATTATCAAAGAAGACCTAAATGTCTCAAGAAAAGAAAAAATGAGTTGCTCYTTAGCTTACAAGCTTAAACTACACGTTACTCATTGATAAGAGTTAAAATTGTTTAAATGTTTCAACAAAAAATTTAAATTGTTCCTTGGCACACTAGCCTAAACTATATGTTACTTCAAAATGCTCCTTAGTTTACAAGCCTAAATTTCACATTACTCCTTCATACAAAGTTAAAACTGTCTGAATGTCTCAATAAARAATTCAAGTTGCTATTTGGCACATGAGCCTAAACTGCACGTTACTCCCGGCTTGCTTGAGTTAAACCTATAGACGACAAATAAACCATTTTGAACTGCGTTATGACTTGATTTTCGATTCCCGTTTGAATATGTAGGCATCTTAAAATATGATTCAAGTTTAGTTATTATTATAAAAAAATATAAAAAGTCATTCGAGGATTATGAAGTGGTTCTCTTGATTTTATACTCAACTTTGAAATCTAATTCAAGTTCTTGATTTAACATGTTAACTCCAAGCCTGCTCTCAAGCTTGACAAGCCGGACTCATCACAAGCCTTGAAGTGGAGGCATTTGTAGACATTAAAAAATTAATTTATTTAATTAAGATATTATATAATTTTAGTTTTGATTACTTAATCAAGTTTACAAAGAAAACTCAATATTTTTGAATCAATTGAAGTTGGGCCGTTGATTGAAGCCAGTCCAATACATTATAAAGATGGATCAAATTCTAATAAGTGTGGATAAATTAAATTTGTCTCATTGTGGATCATATTGATTGAAGAGGCCTAAATAAATAGTTGAGTCGATCCAATATAAAAGGTCCAACGATTTTTTACTCCCATTGGGATACGTAAGCATCTTGAAATATGCTTCAAGTTCAGTTATTATTATAACAAAAAATTATTGAAGGATTATGAGTTAGTTCTCTTGATTTTAGACTCAACTTTCGATTATAGTTCAAGTTCTCGATTCAAAATGTGAACTCCAAGCCTTGCTTTCAAGCTCAACTAGATGGACTAGTCACAAGCCTTGAAGTGGAGGCATTTTGTAGACATTAAAAATTCATTTAATTAAGATTATTATATAATTTTAGTCTTGATTATTTAATTAAGTTTACAAAGACAGCTCAATTATTTTGGATCAATTGAAGTTGGGCTATTGATTGAAGTCAATCTAATACATTATGAAGATGAGCCAAATTCTAAACCCAGATAAATTAAATTCGTCTCATGGAGGATTGTATTATTAAAGCAGCCCAAATAAATCGTTGGGTCGACCCAATAAAGGAGATCCAATAAGATGGATTGCTTAGGTAACAAGAAACCCATCAACCAGAGAAAGTTATTCAAAAGAATAAGAATTCTTTGCCAATAAATTGGGCACCCCTTAAGACATAATTATACAGATTAAAGCTCCGGAGAAAGATAAAGTTCTCGATGGATGGAAGCTCTGAAGAAAACATTAGAGATACTTTGGACAACTGAAGATCAAGAATTCCCTCTAGCAAATATACTCAAAGATTCAAATTTTGCAGTGGATTGTTGGATCGTTTATCGAAGAAGATTCAAGCTTCCCTTCTTCATATATATTGAAGAAGGAATTTTCTCATTAGTGTAGATAAAGATGTGACCTTTGAGGCAAACATATCATCAAAGAAGATTCAAGCTTCCCTTCTTCATATATATTGAAGAAGGTATTTCCTCATTGGTGGAGATAGAGATTCGACCTTTGAAGAAAATACATTCAGGAGAAGAATCAGATGGGATATCCTTTTCATTTAGAATTTTTGGAGCTTATAACTCACTCCTTCAGAAATTAATAAATTATATATTTGTCTCAACTTTTCTTATCCTCGAAATTTGTTTGTGTATACACTCATTCCGGTTACGTACGAAATTGTGATTGGACATATGAGTGGACGTTTCACGTGTTAGTGATGTACCCTATAGCATTATTTATTTGTAATAGTCACTTATTTATAATAAAATCATTATGAGTATAATGATGAGATAAAAGAATAATAAAGACTAATAATAAAGTTGTTCCTAGTCATAGGATTATTATTTGGGCAAATGATAATTCGTAAAGCCTAGTCTCGTTTACATCCATATGATCAATATAGAGATACTGATAGGATGGAAAATGGCGAATCTTATATCATTGTAAATTAGAGAGTTATTTATAGACACAAATGAATTTGAACGCGACTTAAATGAAATGAATAAGTAAATGGAAAATTACTTGTCATTGGACTGTGAGGTTTTATTCCTTTGACCGGAGATGATATATGTTATCAGAGTCCCTTAGCTTTGACTTATTACTATTGACTACTCCGAGTATATGAGAAAGTTTGTAGTAGTAGTTTAAGATATATGATAACATGTGATCGTGCCAATAAAGAATCCATTACTTTTTTACAAGAAGAAAAATATCCTTGTACGTTGATTCTTCACTAAGAAATCAACGGCCGGAATGGAATGTCTGAGAAACGAGCTTCTCACAATAGTCAAGGAATCGAAATAATGTACTTGGTTCCCAAAAGAATATAAAAAATGGAATGAATAAAATATTGTAGTCTTCATTTGATAAAAGTCGATCAACTTCTTCATTCATTAAATAGGGGTCTTGGAGTGTTTTGCTAGACACTAGCCATGATCTATGGAAATCCTAGTATGGATTATGGAACATACTAGTGGAATAATATTAAATGAGTTTAATATTAGTTTTCATTACTATTTAATGATAAACCTAGGAAGTCACACACAATAGGACCTTCGGGGCAAAATGGTCATTTCTACTATCTTGAAGCTAAGTATAATGTGAGAGATTATTAACGAGGTTGGTAAATTAATTTATTTGATGGTGATCAAAATAAATTAATTTAACTTATGAGCTAGTAAATTCGAAATCCTAAATGAGATATCTCAAATAAAATGGTAGAGAGTGTTGTACTAGTATTAGGTGCCAGTTGGATTTTTTAAAGTCCAGTGGAAGTTACCTAATAAATCACCTAATACGATAAGCGTTAGAATTTCTGCAGATCTATAAATACACCATTATAGACTAGAGTTTAGGGTTAATGAAATTTGAAATTATAGCTCTTACACACTCTAACAAATATTCTCACAATCCTTTTGCCTTGGTATGTGTGGATGGACYAGATGTCTATTGTAGATTTGCTGGATAGCTCCTCCGTTTAATATCCAAGTCATAGTTGAGCATATGAAATAAAGTAAACTTCTATTATTTTTCGTCTTATTAATATTAATCATAAAATCAGAAAAATGATATGGTTCGTATGTATTTTATATTTTATTCCGCTACATATGCCTTTGACTAACAGCAAGGACTAGTACAGGAGGCCTGGTCGAGTTTAGTTTGTTACTCAGTTTTTTTGGACATGTTGTAGTAGCAGTCGAGGCGGGTAATAAATGAGGACCTTGGCCGTGTCACTCTCTACACGGTACAGTTGGATGTTTCTTGCCATCCCATTTGCAGCACAAGCGATGATATATGTTGAGGGCTTTAGTCCAGTCATTGTTKTCTGCATTTGTTGACAAAGGGCATCCAAAACTAACACTTTCACATGCCATTTGGTGAGATGTTATTGCACTTCATGTTGTTTAGCTCATTTTGGGGGTACCGAGCAAGGAATCAGTTGTGTTCGTCGATATTGTGCATTAGTGATTATCGCCGAACTTGTGTTGTGTTTGCGTTTACAAGTTCTAGAGATCGTAAAGTTCTCGTATACCCAACAGTAGTGGATCTCATCTGAGTCCCGAGGACTATGCCAAGGAGTATTTGATACTTTTTCCATGCAGGACATTATTCATCAACAAGTTCATTCTTATTCGTGAGTTTCTGTTGGTTAGCCTTAGAGGATTTGGGTTTGGTTTCTGCCTTTTGTTACACTAGCCTGCTTGTATCGGGAGCTCAAGATTACAAGTAGGAGCATAGGTGGGCAGCTTGTTGGTTGTACATTTCTACTTCAGGCAAATATGTAATTCTATGTAAACTAGTTTATTTTTTAAAAATYATTATAGTTTTGTTTTGTATTTAATGTTTATTATAGACATGAATTTTTGAGCATCTTTCAATGCTTGTTCCATCTGTATTATTTGACGAATGACAGACACATCCCAAGATTATGAGATGGAGGTGCGACCAGAAGCATCTGAGCACCACGACTAGGCTACCGTTGTACCGGATGCAGTTGGATGGCTTATGTTCCAATCATAAGTGTTAAAATATTATTGTTGTTAAATTTGATCATCAAGTTTTATTATTTGACATATTATTTATATTTTTCTTCATTTAAACACCATATTTCGGGAGCGATATCAATGAGATGTCGGTGACATTATACCACGGACCATTAGATGTGGAGTGCATTCTTCGCTAGTACAGATATAAATACATATCATTCCCTGTTATCCTATTTGGTTTGTAGATTGTTGTTACCAACCATCAGAGCCGAGAAAGAAGGGAATCTCCAACGCTTTCAATGCTTGAACTTAGAGTCATCCTAAATCCCACAACATCARGAGAATGTGAGATCTTGAAGAGCAAGCGGTTCCACCATGGAGAACATCAAATGACTATCTCCCATGGTTCATTCATCGTGTTCATTCTATGACGCAGAAGCGGCACCGTACCACCTGGTGGTTGACCCCCGCATTATGTCCCCTGTGCCTTCACCTTATGCTCCCGCGCCACCAATAGATCCAATACGTTTTTAAATTATTCATCTTATTATCATATTTGAAACACTATGTTAATACATATTTTACTACTTTTTTAATACCATAGGTAGTAGCCCATATACAATCTCATTTGCATCATCTCTATAATCACTAGTGGGGCATGCTTAGCACTAAAAAGATGTTGGAGTATGCCCTCAGGACCGTCCATCACATAGTGAGAGCATTTTGTCATGAATCATCCACCAACACTGAGATAGATTCACTGACATCTAGGTGTAGGAGAACGTGATGTATAGGTTTTTAGCATCAAAGTATGATTTAGAATGTGTGTTATGTTTTAAGAGTATTTGTTGGGGATGTATGATCTACATGATTTTAATTTGTTTATATCTATGTATTTGATCATGTTTTAATAATGTGAATTTAATTGAAATATTCAACCTATTAAAATTTTGAAAAATAACATGAAAGAGATAGATTTACTAATATATAATAACCGAATACATCAATAGGTTTTCAAAATTGATTTATGATTTAAAACATGTGCTATGTTTTAAAAATATTTGTTATGAATGTACAATCTACATGATTTTSATTTGTTTATCTATGTATTCCATTATATTTTAGTAAAGTGAATTTAATTGAAATACCCAACAAATTTAAAATTTAAAAAATAAGTGGAACGSATRAATTTACTAATATATAATAATTGAATACATCAGTGCMTCATGAYYGAGWCCATTTATGAACCTGGTCRTCTATCAATTGATCTAATCGTAGACATTGGACATYGGGATGAYAATATATTGCGCAACTCGAAAGCAAGGGAAGAAGAGGACAATAGGTGTCAACCCCAATGCTATAAAGTGTAAATACTGTCTCATGTACTCGAGTGTGATGGTGTATGAAGGTTGTTGCACTATGACTGCATTAAGAGTCAAAGGCAAGAATATCACACTCCCCAACATGGTGAACGAACAAACCACGGAACTCCAGACCATAGCTATGACTAAACTTACATCCGTGGACTCCGTCCAATACTGTTTGGTTGCAACCCCCTCACCTTACCATGAAACCCCATGAATCAATTGCTCCATGCATTTCATCTGCATACAATCAATTCTTTCCATAATTTTCCARAACATCACTTGTCCTTAACAAAMTTCAGTATAAACAATAAAGATATGATCAACCAAAGCTYTTATCAAAATATGATTTTTTTTGTTTTATTCAAAAAGATGCAAGTTAATCACGAGAAGACTGAAAACGAGAATTAGGGTTGATACATTAAATTCGATAGACTTGAAAGGCTCAGGTATTTCAAAGAAGGCCTATTACCATCATCTTTTATTTAATTCATAGTATCTTTCTATTTCGCCTCAAGAATATTAAAGTAAGTTTTAAGGTGCCTAATTCTCCTTATCSAACACTCATAGTGTGAGAATTCATTAAATTACCTCYTTTAATAAAAGAACATGGCAATTTGTACTCAAAAGTGCAAAAGTTATGGAAGATGCAAATCAATAGCTCATTACTTATTAGCTCCCTAACATGCTCCATATCTCTTATGATGTATCAACATCTAGACCAAGTAGGCAGTTTATGGACATGACAGAACAAATAGTAAGACAATGATAAACCACAAAAACAACCTACTAAAGCAAATAAAATCCAGATGCTCACCCACACTTAATCTCAACATTGTCCTCAACATAAAAATAGATGGAAAATAAAGAGAAAAAAGRATAAYGTTTCCTTGATTTTAGTGTCGAAGTCAAGACGATTCATTCAGTCAATCCCCTCATAAGTTCCATCATCTCCTTTGCTGCCATGGTTAGAACTTTTCTTTTCGTTACAAACTTAAACTCACACTCAAACAAGAATAAACAATAAATAAGAAATAATAAAATCATTGGAAACGAATTAAAACCTTAGGTTGCCTCCTAAGAAGCACTTCTTTATTGTCTTAAGCTGGACATCCAATAAATTGTTCAAGGAGGTCTCTTCAGTTGAGGTCTAGTGTTTGTTACCTTTTTCCTCTATATTTTCTGGGGCTTTTTCTTGTTTGGCTCACATGGAGGCTTTATTTCCAAGTTGGTGGAAATCTCTCCACTCATCTTAACTTTAGAATCTGCAATATTCAAACAACCCTATGTTAGATATTTATATGCTTTTTTTTTTCTTGAAAACTACTTTCCAATGATATGTCAATAATATCAATAAATAAACAAGAACCATGTGCTTAGGATATATAATAGCTTTAAAAACATCAAAAGTTAATTGTTCATCTTTTATCCTAAAAATCACTTCGTCTTCTTGTACATCAATGAGAGTTCTCCTGTGGCTAAAAATGGTTTGTCTAAGATCAAGAGGGCCTCTCTATCCTCTTTCATATCTAAAATAACAAATCAATCGGAAATATAAATTTATCCACTTTTACTCAAAGATCCTCAATTATTCTTCTATAATAAATTATAGAATTATCAACATGTTGCAACGAAATTGTTGTTAGTTTTACTTTCCCAATTCCTAGATTTTTAAAAATAGACAAGGATATCAAATTTATACTAGCTCTTATTTCACATAAAACTTTACCAAATTGTATATGACCAATATTCTAAGAAATAGTAAAACTCTCTGGATCCTTGAGCTTTTATAGAAGCTTTTGTAGCGAAATTGTTGTACACTTCTCAGTGAACATAACAGTCTCATGTTGCTCAAGCTCCATTTTGTGGGATAAGATGTCCTTCAAAAATTTTGTTTAACTGGGCATTTGTAAAAGGAATGTTAATATGTAAATTTTTGAACACATTTAAAAATTTATAAAATTGCTTATCCAATTTATGTTGTTTAAGCCTTTAGGTGTATCGAATGGGAGGAATATAAGGCGTAGGATATGTATGAAGTTTAGATTCTCCCTTTTTATCCTTTTGCTYGATTTCCCCATTTCTGGTGTTGCATCAATTTCCTTTGCAACCTTTTTATTTTCTAGTGATTCTTTGCTTTTCACTTCTTAAGGAGATTGCTTACACTTTTTCTCTGGCATTCCTCTCAGTTGTACTTGAAAAGGCATCTTTTGGCCAGTTTGACAATAGATTTTCAATTTGATCCACTTGCACCTCCAAGTGTCTAATGGAGACTTCTTGATTCTTTATTGAAGTCTCTTGACTTAAAACCTTTGTTGTATGCTTGATATGAACTTAGTCAAGAGATCCTCCAATTTAGATGACATTTCTTGAGTAGAAGGTGGATTTGTTGATTCTGATATCCCGAAAGTGGATTTCTCTCCCCTTCTTGATTGTTTCTTCATGAGAAGTTTGCTTGACATCTCCAGTCAGTCAGAATTATAAGTACTGGAGAAGGATTTTAAGTTGTATTCTATCGCTGTTGACATAATTATGTTGATCCAATGGTTTCTCAATTTTCCCAACGAAGGAGCAACCGACATTCACATTACCTCCTCCATAGTTATTACAAGATACCCCATGAGAACTCAAGCTACTGTTTAGTTAGAGCCACCATTTGGACAGATAATTGAGTTACGGCATCCACCTCTAATATCCCCACAACCTTCTTTGATTTATATATGGCTGGATTACACTGATAATCATTCGTGGCCATACTATTGATGATTTCTTATGTTTCATTATAATCCTTAGAAATTAAGCTTCTTCCTATAGTTGCATCTAACATAGTTCAAATAGTCGGAGTCACACTATTGTAGAAACTATGAACTACAACATATATATCCGTTTTGAATTTTGGAAGACCATTATATGGACATTTACGAGTTAGGTCCTTGAATCTCTTTCAAGGCTTATAAAGTGTCATATTATCAAATTGAGTAAAGGTAGATAATTAGCTCCTCAATCTCAAAGTCCTTGCCAGAGGAAAGTATTGGCTCATAAATTTCATAGCTAAAAGATCCCTTGAAGTAATACTCCTTTGTGGCATATAATTCAATCAGTCTTTGACCCTATCCCTTAGACAGAAAGGGATAAGCCTCAGTCTTGTATTTGAAGGTATCAAAAATCTCAATAACTTTTGTGAGTATTGGGATCCTCACTATCCAATCCACCACACTGCATTGAATTTTGAATTTTCTGGATTATGGAGGGCTTGATGTTAAATTATCAACATCCACTATTGGTTTTTAAATACTAGATTTAGGCCTATTAAGTGATGGGAATAATATAATCTCTCATTAGCCTCAAGATCAGGGGTTCTTGCCTCRCTGGAACAATGTTTTAATTATTACCTGCATTCTTGTTGCCTCTATTRTTGTTATTTGCTTTGTTGTTATTTCCTCCATTACCAAAAGGCGGAATAACAGGATCACCAGGTATCTCATTAACTTCTTTCGACTTTCATTTCTTTTGCCTCCTTTGTGTTTTTCCTATAATTTTTGTTAATTTCATTGGTAGTAGTTCAACAGGACGACAATGAAACATATACAAAACAAAATAAAAATTGAAAGATAAAGCAAAATAAAATAGCAAAAGTAAAGATAGAACTAAGAAAAATGATATGAAGATATATTAATTCCCCGACNTTGCCTCTATTATTGTTATTTGCTTTGTTGTTATTTCCTCCATTACCAAAAGGCGGAAYAACAGGATCACCAGGTATCTCATTAACTTCTTTCGACTTTCATTTCTTTTGTCTCCTTTGTGTTTTTCCTGTAATTTTTGTTAATTTCATTGGTAGTAGTTCAATAGGACGACAATGAAACATATACAAAACAAAATAAAAATTGAAAGATAAAGCAAAATGAAATAGCAAAAGTAAAGATAGAACTAAGAAAAATGATATGAAGATATATTAATTCCCCGACAACGGTGTAAAAAACTTGATGCGATCTTAGAGTACTAACAAGTGCACTAGGTTGCACCAAGTAGTATCGATAGTTATCAATCCCATATAGAGTTAAATCCTAATTACCATCAACTTATTGTCCTAAATTTTATCTAATTAATCGAATAATCAAGTTGCAAATTAATTAGGAAATCCTAATTTAACCTAAATGATCATACAAAATAATATAGAAGGAAGATCAACGGAGAAAAGATATAAGACACATGAGTCCACCTATACTTCAAATACATTACCTAAACGATGTTTCTAAATTAGTATATGAAGTATTGACTAACTAAATCCTTGAATATCAAATATACTTTCTCAAGATACAGACAATCTATTTCCCCAAGTAAACGATATCTCTATACTTAATTTAAAATAGAAAATGCATTAAACATATGGTTTTCAAAGATTGAACAAACCATGTAAATATATCTATTTTTTGCATGTAGTTCATGGTACTTGTTATTTGACCTAATTGCGAAAATGTTATCTCTAATCGCCTAAGCAGTGTTTGAATCAATTAAAAGATAGCCAGTCATACAATCAAACATTAATAAAATTCAATAAAGAGAGATATAACACATAGGAAAAATGCCTAATTTAATATAACATCCAAATAGGTTACATCATTATCTCAGAATGAAAGTATTAGGTCAATAAGGTTCAAATTAAAACAATAATGAATTGAAGCCTAAGATAGGAAAACATCACGAAAGACAATAAGCTCAATCAATCTTCAATCCTTTGATTTTCTTTCTTCCATGAAAGTTCCTTCGAAGTGTCTCAAAGTGTTTTCAAAATTTATAGAGATAGATATCTCAATCCTGGCCAAAACTTGTATATTTATAGCTTGAAAATCCTCAAAATTGACTTAAAAATCGTCGAATTGGAGCCATCAACGCCTGCTTGATCTCGTGCTCAACCCGGTGCTTGTTTGCCTTTGACTTGATTTTGCTTGTTTGGGCCAAATGGGGGTCGATTTGAGCCAAACGGAGGCCCATTTGATTGCAATTTTTCTCGAACTTTGTTTCCAAAATATTTAGCGATTTATATTGCATATATATCCATAGATTCATCATCTAATGCTCTAGAGTTATAATGTATTTTTACAATAATCCATATTTATATTTAGATTGTCATTAGTTAAACTATTCAACGCCCTAGTATATATAGATATAGAAGTAATATATCAGTTATTAAAGTGGCATCTTTATGCCTTATATTGAAAAAAAAGATTAGTTGATTGGGAAGACGAAGATAAAATGAGATAAAAATATGTTGACTAGGCTAAATGGTATTGGTTTAAAAATTAAAAAATGTCGAAAATGAAAAATAATATTTAATGATAACTTGATATATAGAATGTGACCTATTTTTTAAAATAAAAAATAAATCGTATAATAACCTGAGGTATGTTACAATTCCATCCTTTGCATAGCCAATATGAAACATGACATGCTACTCCTTAGGAAGTGCAGAAAATCAATGACACATTGTCACTTTTTATCTAGCTTTGACATATATACTAGAAAATATGCCACGAGGAGGTGGGATGAAGATGTCAATGTCTTGCATGTTTCCCTCATCCATCAATGGATCTTGTATTTGGATATGGTAATTACGGTCATCCCCATCACATGGCCATGTCTCTCTAAAGCTCAGACCAGGAATCTTCGATAGTTTTAAAAGGATCAAACACTGTAAGAAACACGGTAAATGGGATTAATTTCGCTCCCATTTTATTATTAAAATACAAAAGATTTTGAGAACTTCTTCAGGTTTTATAGTCTAAATACATAGAGAGCCTACTGATATACATATTTTTATCGTATTCTTGGGCAAAAACAAAAGGAAAAATTCTATGTGTTATATAAGGAGGTAGGGTCATCGGGTTCAAGATCAAGAAACATACGCTAGCTCTGAATGAACCTATAAAATGAGAATACAAAAGGTGAAAAAGGGCAGTATGATCTGGCTAGACACCATGACCCAGCCCCTTTTATGATGAAATGAAGAGGACAAGGCAAATAAATTTCCCTTCAAACCATGCGAGAATCATGGGATGCTTACTGACTTTTGCGTATTTATAAGCGAACCGTTGAGTTTGTTTCTTCTGCAAGTGTAGCAGTGTAGCCCTCTCTCTCTGCGTCTGCTTCTTCTCTTCTTCAGTCTACCACTTATGTTCTGCTTTTTAAGCAAAGGTATTGGGAGTAGCGAGTGGAGGAAACTCTTCTGTCCATTCATCAGCATATCCGCGTGAAGCTTTTGGGCTGCTGATATGTTTATGATCCAATGATGCAGGAGCCGAGTTCGGTTATTGCTGTCTCGTATTGGACTGAAGGTTTCTCTTTCTCCTAACCTTATGTATTCCTCTTCTTCCGCTTCAGCGGAAGCATGTGGCATCATAGATATATATATTGTATACATATATATACTACAGTCTCCCTTCAAAGAAGCATGCAAACTTTAATTTCCTCTGAGTTGGTTCTGTTTGTGTCATTTTTTGAGCTCAAACCTTTTGCTATTGATTTTGCATCTCTTTAGTCCGTGAAATTATTTTGTGATATTATAGCTGAGAGTTTGGTAGCGAGGTAGAACAAGAAAAGCTTTTATAAGTTTCCTGAATTCCTCCACGCAACACCTAAATTCTAGAACATTTCCAAATATTTGAAGTTGTAACTTAGAATGGGTAACGTAAAGTAATCAAATTCAATATCAACTAGATCGTTGGAAATCTCACATGAACAGAGCATCGATGGCACCATTCAAGCAGGAAAAACACAAGAACATCAAGTTTGGCAATTCTGCTCATAATCGTCAACTTTTTTGTTGTCTTGCTTTGTTTTTGTTCTTGTTGAACCAATACAAATCAACTGAAATGATGCCACATTCTTGCTTCCTGTGAAGCGGAAATATTCATGAAAATACATCAATCTTCTACACTATGGAGAAGGCATGCTCGAGTATAAGAGCGTGAAAAATAGTTCAACTTCTGGTATCTTATGTATGATTCGTATGTAACTCTCCCTGTAAGGTTCTTCGAGCATGAGCTGGCCCATGTGAGCAATTCGTGGAACAAGTTTTGCTAATGGCATCCCAGAGACTAAAGTAGTTGTTTCAGGCYGAATCTCTATTTCCTTCACCAGTGTCTCCACCAGTACTTTCAATGATATGTCAAGAGTATTGCTGAATTCGGCACTGTTAGCAATTACAACAAAGTAAATACAAGGGAAGATATATGCAAACTATGTTATCAAGTGGCAGTGAGATTAGATGATGCTCAATCTATCCTGCGGCTCAACAGACAAAAGATTACAAGCCATTGCTACTACACGTGTGTGAGCAGCGAACACCCATACAAATCCTGTTGTCTAAGAAAGCCTAAAGATGTGATATAAATTTCAGTGTCCTTGTGGCTTGTATGGTGCTGATTGTGATGGTTAGCCATCAATATCCATAAACCAACAAACAGTCTCCTTGTCTCATCAATCGAACGCACCCACACACCCCCCCAAAGAGGAAGGGGGGAATCAAAGCCGCATTGGACTCAAAATCTCATATTTCACTTTGATAATTTACATAATTTATTGGCCTGACATGAAATGTAAATCAATGCAATATCTGGAACTGCAGTACAAATTCAGAATTTCTAATGGGAACAGCATGCAGAAGGGTGAGATCGTGTATGCCCCTAAGTGAAATTGAAATTACAGACTTTGATGATTGTTAAACCAAGAAGAGAACAAGAATACCTTGATATCACTGCATGAGTCTCCGTCATAAGTTGCTCGAGCCTGGTAGGAATAGAAGGATCTTGGCTGCCATTACSTGAAGTTGAAACAAATTTATATACTCTAAGGTCCTCTGGCATCAAGTAGCTCAGCCACTGACGAGGCCTTCCCGTGATCATAAATGTGTCCAATATCTGTACCATTGTCTCATGAAGTATCGAAGCATTGAAGAAATCCTTCAACTGCTTTCTGAAAATGATAGGTTTACAAAGTGCCATAAGGCGTATGGTTTGAGAAAATATAGAAGCTTCAAACTTCTAATAGACTTAAATGCTAAAGCATCACAACGTTCATATTTTATCCAATTCACAGGAATTACTGCATTCAACAATTTATTGTACATTGCAGCAATTAGAAGTTTTCGGCATAAAACAGAAAGCATTATCATGAATTATTTAATAGATCATAGGTGAAGCAAAAACTACAGAAACTAATGCTCGACATTTGATGTTTTGAGATAAGCTGTTACTATCACACATTCAAACTGATATTTTTAATGGAGATCAAGGGTTTTACGTCAATGATCTGGCTTTGTAAGATGCATATCAAAAATATAACTTTCAATGAGTCAACTACTTTACCCATCATATTTTACGGACATAGCAGCTGAACAAAGTTTTCAAAATCTAAAGGACTTGGATTCATCAAAACAATATGAAATTTTAACCCCTAACTTACTCTTGATCAGAGACTTTGGATCTTTTATCTAAGCTCCTCTAAACCAACAACCCCCTCCCCAACCCACTAACCAACAATCCCATTCCCCTGCCCCCACACATGGGAAAAAAGAAGGAACTTCAAGAAAAAGAGCCTACGCAATTCAATGGTTGTGTTACCACAAAGGATACAGGAATCCTACCATTCCTTGAATTGATTAAAATTTTTAGAATATGAACAATTGCCAAATATTCCTCTACAAGCATAATCAGATCCCATAAAAAGAATAGTTAATTCAAGATGATATGACACAGAGTCATGTTTCTGGCGCAATTTAGTAAGTAAAAGAAAGTTTGGATCTTTGTCGAGGTATCCGGGTCACTCATGTATCTTCCATTCCAATCAGATAGATATACTGGAAGGCAGTTGCGCCAGATTGAAGGTGCAGATTGAAAAGAAGAACAAGGCACTTTAATATTAGAAAAGAGGGAGGTCTAGGGGGGGCAGGGGGGAAATAGGATCCCTGACTGGACCAGTCCCTTGGCCCAGGGGGCAGACCCAGTGTGAAGTGGTCATAGTGATTTGGTTGATTTGTTTCCAAACATATCTCTGAACTGTTTGTCTGTGTGCATGAACAACAGTGAAAAAAGCTACTCCCTCCATTTTCTAGAGCGTGCCACATTAGGTTAAAATACACAAACTAAGGAAACAATAAGCTGGTCTGAGATTACGACTAATGTTACATTTTTACCCTTATCTTGGAAAAGAAGATGATTAATTGCATTGGGAAAGAAGGTGAGATGATAAAAAAGAAACTAGCCTTTGTAAGTTGAATTCTCATGTTCTGAAAATTGAATAAGGATAAAGATAGTAAAAGTTAATTACTTGTTTCTTAATATGTGAACTATGACAATTTCAAAAAAAAAAAAAAAAAAAAAAAAAAAACCCTAATGTTATACACTTTCATAAATGGAGGGAGTACTACACGGCAAGGGGAAATACCTACCCCTTAAGAACCTCGGAAGTTGCTACCTGGAGACTGGAAATCAATGTTTGTAATGCATAATTGGAAAGATAATCTGCAGCGGCTAGAAACTGCTGCTCATCGCTTCTGTCAATTAAATCAGCTTCCTCCTGGAAAGCAAAAGATAGCACACTTCAAGCATGTAAATGGCCATCAGGAAGGACAAAATCTGACAAAGTGAATTCTTTTTCCACCTTTTGACCCATTATCAGTAAGTTTCGTGATATTTGAGTTCATTGGAAGGCTCAATTAACTCCAATTTTGTTATTCATGTCATAAGAACATAACAATTTCCGGTTTACACATGGACCTTAATTTACACTATAAGTTTATGGTAAACTTGAAACAACATTTACATTTTGCAATTGCATGATTCACCAAACTCCTGATGGAAAATTGTTGAGATTCTCGCAGAATTGAAATTCTCATGTTATATTCTGATCAACGATCAAGACMATCTAAAGTTACAACAATCAGTTAGATCAAAAGGCTAAGCAATAGATAACAATTAACAAACACTCAAGAGTTGCAAAATATTGTGATATAGTCTTAGATGAAGAAAGGTACTGCAGGAGGCAGACCCTGTTAGCACCACTTCAGGGGAAAAGGACCAAAGAAGGGGTTGGCTCTTTCCAAACCCACCTTCAGGTTATCATAGTTTGATTACTTCCATACTGAAGTAGCATTTCCCTCAGAAGGAAGGAAGATGGTACAATCTTGGCTGGTAAACAACCATCTTCTTCAAGTTAGARAAAAAAGCCAACCTGTTCTTTTGATAGGCAAATCCGAAAATATTCCTAAGCCAACAACTGCTTTTATTACAGCAGTGTTCCATTATGCATTCCGAACTTCGCCACCACCATAGCCGGYAGAATTAGATTAGTGTGAAACATAACTTTGCCATGTGAGGTAAAGAACCTCTCAGGTTCTTCAGTTGAAGAAAATATCAATGATAATGATAAGTGCAGATGCTGGATGTCTTTTGGACCTAACAAAGGGGAATAAAAACATTGACAGACTCAAATATGAAAATGAAAATAAAAAGGCAAGAGAAAGGTGGGAGCTAGGCAGAAGCTAAGGCAAGCAAATCATGTAATCTGATGAGATACTCAATAAATATGGACTTGATACAAATGGAGAATGCGAAGGAAGAAAAGTTCACTATTGAAGTCCAAGTGTGTTACAAAATAATCTGTAGTTAGCGGGTCACAATGTCCTGCAACCACAGCTTCCACTCCTATTATTCTTCTGTTTTTCTAGCCTTTTATTAGCATACTAGCTTCTCTCTCATGCAGCTGATCTGGCAGCACTCATTTTTTTAAGAGATATCCACAAAGAACCAATTCATAACAAGAGTACATATAGTAAGTAAAGATGTTTATCTTTTTTGTCTATGCTTCATGAAAGATGCGCATCCATGATGACAGCTCCATCCTGACGAATTAACCTCCCTAAAAATATTTCTGAAGCTCAAGAAGATAAAGTCCTGATACTACCCTCAGCTCCTGTCATCCTAGGTGTTCTTTAGTTGTCAAGGAATCACTACAAACCTAAATTTTCAGGATGTGTGTAAAATAGTTCACTTGCATAGTAAGCTCACATGCTAACTAAAAGATTTTCTAAATCAGCCAAAATAATACACACATATACGTGGGCGCATGTGCACATGCGCATACAGATACATGTTCGAACAATATATGCTTTATCCAATAGACTAGTGAATTGACCTCTTGGACATAATAATTGAYATAACACTTGAAGACATCACTTACATGAGCAGGTTGGCATTACACAGAACAAACAGAACCGTAGTTAAGTTTTCAATCCACGCCTTCATAAGTAGACTTCTAAAAACACATCCCAACCTAAAAACTCACACTCCATATATGTATTTCTATATACAATTATGGGATTAAAACAATAATGTCTTATGTCAGAAAGACAGAGGATTTAAAAGCCAAAGTCCAAAATTCATAAATTGCATTGAAGATATATTCCATTTCTTGGGCACGAGAAAATGAAATACAATGCTAATGGCTAAGATGTCATCTTTTTGAGAAACTAATTATTATTAGGGCGGTCAATACAAGAGAAAAGTTCATTTTCTGAAATTTTTACAATGCCTATCAACTCGCCGCCCTTGTAAGATCAAGACAATTCAGCTTCGAGTCTATTTCTACAGAGGACCTAACTAGTCAGATCAGCAATTKTAAAATGAGCAATRTAAATCCAAATGTGRCAGCTTAAAGAAGTTTCCTCAATTTATATACACCTGATGAGTTAAGCAGACATCAATACAAAATCTAAATTACATCAAAAAGGCAATAATCAATGTATGCAGAGCATAAAGTATATATACGATCAACAAATTTAAAAATGAATGATAACAAAATAAGCATTCACAATCATATAAAGAGACAACATCTTACAAGAAGATGAGAACTTCCAAGATCACGTGCTGTGTCGATATACAGATGCCTCCCCAATATGTTGACCTGAACCCTAATATACAAGCTTAGACTTGTCATTGCCCAAAGAGACAATACCATTCTTGTGAAACCTGGGAAACAACACTCCAAGAAGTTTAGCTAGTCTTTATCGCAACCAAATAAAAAGAAAAGCTATCTATAGCATCTTCAATAAGAGTAAACTGATTGAAGCCCTTACTTAATATTTTGAGTCTATCCCATAACTCAAGTTTCTCTGCAGCTGTGAGCATATTCGGCTGACCTTTTCCTTTCATTAACCTCTCTGTCAAGGGGGTAAGGTCCAATTCTTCTGCTATTCGACTACTTAGATATTGCATCACATGAGGCATCGTTGTTGAATCAGCTATCCTTTGTATGTTCTCAAAATGCTCTTGCATTCTGTCCATGAATTAGATATTCCACAAAATTAGGATTACCGCAGAAATATATTCTTCACAACAGCAAACCAAAGGTAAAAGAAATTGCTATATTGCAGGACGGAATTCTTAACTGGGCCTTAACAAGTTCGTCATTTTCTCTTTCATTTGCCAGCTCCCTCTCCAAATCAGAGAGCTTACGCCTATGAACTTCATAAAGCTTGTATAAAAGATACCCACTTCCTAGAACTCCAAGTGTAACATATACCTTCCTCTTATGCTTTCTCCAAAACTGCCTATTACCAAGCAAAAAAATAAAGCAGAAGTGAAGTCTCAATACAACAATTATCTCCGTAGAATGATCAAATATCAAGAAATCAATACACAGAAAATCCCACATGAAATAGGGATTACCACTCCACATAATTTAGAAACATAAAGCAACCAGAACCGGCTTGACGAATTAAAGCTACAAAAACCCAGTTCAACTATAGAAATGCAATCTTTAACATCAATTATATTTAAAATAATTGGAACCCAACAAATCAAAATTCAGGTAAGAGCCAATAGACTTGTTAAAATGCAACCATAAAGAAAAGAAAGGGGATTAAGTACTGACCACATTCAAACTCTTTGATTATCGCTTTCGTTACAATTCTGTTTGCTTTACTAGTATTCGCCGGCCACAATATTGGCCGGACCTTCCTCTCTTTCTGTGCTTTCTAACACACACACAGCCGCAATTTGAGAGGGTATTTGGAGGAAAGGGCAGAGAGGTAAAGAGATTTGTTTCGAACTTCGAAAAACTCACCTTTCCTGACACTTGCAAATTGCAAGTAAGCGAAATTGGCCGGGTTTGGTCTGGTTACTTTTGGGCCGCTGCGTAATTAACTTTTACGTTGGGTTAGTAATGTGATTTATTTCTTTTGTGCTCCAATTTTGTTAGGCTTGAGCAACCCGCGTTAATTGCTTCTAGGGCTGGAAGGGAGTTGAGCTATGGCCAGCTCGGTTCGACTCACTTAAATTTGTCTCGTTTTATATTTGATATGAATTCATTTTTTAGATTCAGAGTTGACTCACATCTAGCTCACGAGCAATTTAACTCGACTCATTTATCAACTAGAGTTAATAATAATTAGAATTTAATATAAATTATGAATTATAAAAATCATATTGCAAGTATATTAAAAAGCAACAATATTTATAATTATAATATAAACTAAAATCAAAAGAAACTAATAAAAAATTCATAATACGAGCCTCTCGTGACTCTCCACCAATGGCTCAGTAAAGTTCGAATGTCTCCAAAAATTTGAAAAAACTTCTACAAGTTTAGAAGTGTAAATCTTTTTAATTTTCAATTAAGTTTGAAAGAAAAACATTCCTCTTCAACTTAATAATTGAATAAAAAGCTTTTTTAACAACATCACATAGATATTTCAACATGTCATTCTCAATTATGAAAAAGAATTAGACGTAATCATGCCAAGAGTTCTATCTTTCTCACTAATCAAAAGATATGGAGAAAAAGAAGACAAAGAAATTTTTTTTTTGGATCACGAACCAAATGAGTCAAATCTTATCCAAAAGCTCCGCTCACATTTTAAATAAGCAAAAAATCTTGACTCCTCTATTGCTTATTTGGTTCATGAGTTAAGCTCATTGAGCCAAATATTGAATCTAATTATAAGGAATCATCAGCCGACTCGATTCATATATATGTACATGTTCAACATTTCTAAAATTACATGAATTAATTTAGCAAATTAAGTTCAAAGTATTTTACATRCTCAATACTTCTAAAATTTTATGAATTAATTTAAAAAATCAAGTTCAAAGCATTTCATATTTTTAATATTTCTAAAATTCTATGAATTAATTAAGAAAATTCAGTTCAAAGTATTTTATATATGTATACAAACAAATTTCGAGTCTAATTAAAAAATAAGAAAAGTAGTGGCAAATGTATAATTTATTGATACTTGAGGTGCTGAGTTACAATCTCTAGAAATTCTAAAAGAATATGTATGTTAATCCTTCTCCTAAATATATTTGCCTCAAATGCTAAGTTTTATCTCCACTAACGAGAAAAAATGTTTTTCAAAATATATATACATATATACACATGGGGGAAAGAAGATGCATTCTTCTATCATAATAGCACCTGTCAAAACCACTCCATCAGCAGCATTTGGAATTGTATTTAGATTGAGATGTCTTATAACATTAAAGAAGCAATTGATAAATGGGAAACGACTAGCAGAATAGTGGTCTCTGTTAATAAAATGGATAATGATAATACTAAACACTTTATCGGATGAAATTTAGTCGTACATTAAGATTTGGGCAACACTTGAGTGAAGATGCTAGGAATATGATATTTAATACTGATGATAATATTGTAAATTTAATATCTAGAGCTAATGAAGCATTAAGATTAGAATTTGCAGGAGAAGGAAATATAATAAAAGACCCAGTTATGATAAATAAGTATAATATTGCACTTTTTAGATTACAATTAAGTGATATGAGTGGAATAGAAAGATACTTTTTTATATTTCAAGATTATTACTATCATATTTATAATAAAGTTGCAAATACTCAAAATTGTTTCCTATGATTTACACTAACATTTCAGAATCATGGGAAAAGAAGTTAATAGGTACATATAACTCAAGAACCGCAGATACTTTAGGAAAAAGAATAACGTATTTAAAAGATAAAATGGGTGAATGCTGTGGAGATGCCATGTTAACTAAACTAAATCATCATTATCTTAGGTAATTATAATTTTAGAAGATTTTGACATTTATCTCTGATTTGTTTTACCTGGTCTTCTAGGTAAGGATTAAATGCAAATATCTTATCTTTCTTTAATAATTCTTGAAATGGCTTTATTAAAAGAGCTAAATTAATGAACAAAATCTGAAGCATAATTTAAAATACCTAAAAAACTTTGTACTTATTCTTGATCTTATAGTTTATTTGGAAAGGCTGAGATTTTTTCTTATATATGGTTTTATAATTTTATCCCCTTTCTCTCTATCTGCATGCCTAAAAATTCTATTTTTTTCTTGTAATAAAAGCTTTTTTCGAGAAGAGCTAATCCATTCTGAAGATATAAATCAGCAAAAATATCTAAATGCTTTAAATGACAAGTAATATCATTAGAAAATACTAGGATATCATTGACATAAATATAAATAAAATCATAATCTTTAAAAATATTATCTATTTTTCTTTGGAATATCTGCGGGGCATTTTTAACCCAAAAGGGATAACTAGCCATTCATGTATATGAAATACTATCTGGATGCATTTTAATTTGACAGAATCCACTTTTAGAATCAAATTTAGAGAATATTTTCTTATCTGTATTCTAGTTTATTAGACTTTCTTTATGTGGGAGAAAATATCYATCAAATATAGCATTATCATTTCATTTTTTAGAATTAATTACCATCCTAACTTTATTCCTAATTATCTCTACGTGGTTTCTAAACATAAAGGCTGGAGAACTATGGGGGATTTACTGGAAGGTATTTTTGATCTTTCAATTCTTAAAAATATCTCATTATCTATTGTTGGGTTATTCCTATTTATAGGTAAAGAGTTCTTATTCCTTTGAATAATTGTCTCATGCTTGAATGGGTTTCGTGTTGCCTGATCAACCCATCTTATTAAATCTTTTATAATAGGTTGATCTAATTATTTATTTTTAGCCGCTTTAATAAATACAATCCACCTTAAGACGAATTTAGTTTTTCTAGATTTAATAAAATGAGGCCATCTTYAATCAATGGACAAACTTTAATTGATCCAAAATAATTGAGTTTTCTTAATAGACTTAATCAGATAATCAAAAYTAAAATTATATAATAATTTTGATTAAATAAAATTGATGTTTTAATGTGTACACTGCCCCCACTTCAAGTATTATGAGGAGTCCATCTCGTCGAGCTTGACACAAGACTTGAAGTTCAAGTCTTCAATCAAGAGAACCAATTCATAACATTCAAATGATTTTTTTTTATTTATTAACTGAACTTAAATTTTGAGGCTTTATTCAGTCAAGATAATGGAGGGATCCTGATTTTGACCTGAACAATAGTTGTAGCCATGTTTTGATAGGTCGCATTCAGTGTGTGCTCATACCAAAAGCAAGGAAAACACGGAGAGAAATTTGATGGGGATCTAGGTCACAAAATAGAGTTGCGACCTGTCTATTTAGCTCATGTTTAGAGACCTGTCCATGGACAGGTTTTTCTGTAAAAACCCGCCATTGTGTATGCAAGTCGCCTCGACATAAGTTCATGATCCGAAGGCAATTTTGGGTTTCACATTCGCCTATACATGCACATGAAGACAGTTTTAATCCATATATAATTGCACACATATAAGCTAATCCATTTTTTTGGTGCAAAGGATTAGGAATATACTTAAAAAAAAAAAATCAAAGAAATATTACAAAGGGAGGCTCAATACTTCAGAAGCTTGAGACTTCCTCTAAGAAAGTTTTGAACTCCACTCTGAACTATATTAATTCGTACATGCAATAATAGAAATACAAAATCATCTTCAGACAGCGTCAATTATACCATAACTAGAGATGCAAACAAGCWATCTGGAAAAACAGCGCCTAACTGGCCGCTCCAGGTGTTATCGGGCTGGCGTCTGCCAAATTCTCATCGACCCAAGCCATGACTTGATCTAGAGCAAAGAAAATTCGTTTTCTGGTGCCTGGAAATAGTGACCCCAAGGTAAACCGTGCCGATTCACAATTGCGCAAGGCATGTAGGTTTGTCTCCGTTGTGGCATGGCAGATAGCACATGGTGGCACTAGGGGATATGAGCTCGAAACAACACCATACCCGTCTTGGGTCGGCCTCTCCTTAGGAACCAAAAATGGAAATAAGTCCTCTAAGGACCCTGGTGCTTCCATAAGCGCCGCCACTTCAAAACATCTTCAGCTGCCCCCGGCAATTGCAAGGCGTACAGATCGCAGACAGACGGAACCCCAGTTGTCGCCCGAGTCCAGACCGGCTCGTCTCTCACATCCTCCTCAGAGACCACCACCTGTTGCAGCATTTGGAAAATCTCTTGCGGTAAGAGGCCCTGTAAATGGCTAGACCAACCATCACCAAGAATCTAGTACCCCGCCACCTGCCACAGCCRCTCCTTAGCTAGGTWATGTACACCATCTTGCTGGACGAAAGGTCCGCAAGGGAACCAGGCATCTCAACCAAAATGCAGTCTCTTACCTGTTATTAATAACCCATTCCAAATCATGGTGTAGTAGTATCGCTCCAGCCCTGAAACTCCTCCAAACTGGGGACGGCCTCATCCGGGTCAGGCCGTCACCCACCCTTCTCGCCACAGCACCATACTTTACACATAGCGACCGCACACACAAAGCCCAAGATTTACCAACCACACCAACAGACCTTTGCTAATGTCGCATTGTTTAACTCTGGCAGCGGCCTAAGCCCGAGGCCATCACAATCCCTGGGTAAGCATACCATGTTCCTGTTGACTCAATGAAATCGCCGTTCTGATGAGCCTCCTCTCCCCAGAGAAACATGCGCATAATGGCCTCGAGGGCTCGCAACATTGGCACAGGAAGCTGCAAAGCTTTCATTGTATAGAGGGAGATGATAGATAAAATTGATTGTATCAGTAGTAGGCGTGGCACCACAGAGAAAAAATTAAACTTCCATCCCACTAACTTGTTTGGCACCTTCTCAATAAGATATCCAAAGGACTGTTTCGACACCTATTCATGGAGCAAAGGGATGCCAAGATAGATCCCCAGGGTTCCGTCAAGCTCGCCCCAGAGCTCGAGCTAACTATTAGAATCAGAYATTATATCTCAGAATAGGAAAGTATATAATTTGATACTATTTCATAGCTTATGTTAAGGCTAGATAAACTCTTGTAATTATTGTAGTTATAGCATAGCTAATATGTAGGCATTATGTCAGTCTTTGACATTATTTCACAGCTTATGTTAAGGCTAGATAAACTATTGTAATTATTGTAGTTATAGCATAGCTAATATGTAGGCATTATGAAACAATATCAAATTATATACTTTCCTATTATGAGATATAATGTCTGATGGCATAGCCATTTGGGCCATCCGGGAGCTATTGTTTTAAGCTCTCTTAAAAATAAACAATTTACTGATTATAATAAATTGAGGAGTGATTTCTTTTGCAATTCTTGTTCTATGGGAAAACAACTTAAATTGCCTTTTTATGACTCGTTGTCAAATACTTTATTGCATTTTGATATTATTCATAGCGACATTTGGACCTCCCCTATTATAAGTTCCAGAGGTCATCGATATTATGTGCTATTTTTGGATGACTATACCGATTTTTTGTGGATGTTTCCCTTAGCCACAAAATCTCAAGTATATGAGATATTCCACACTTTTCATACTCACATTAAAACTCAATTTGGTCATAATATAAAATGCTTCGAGTGTGATAACGGAACTGAATGTAATAATCACTCTTTTCATAAATTATGCAACTCTACTGGCATGATTTTTAGTTTTTCTTGCCCTCACACTTCCCCTCAAAATGGTAAGGCTGAACGAAAAATTCGGACTATAAATAATTTAATCCGCGCAATTCTTATTCATGCCTCATTACCACCAAAATTTTGGCATCATGCACTTCAAATGGCCACTTATATTCTTAATATCTTACCCTCTAGAAAGCTTGCATTTCAGTTCCCAACACAAACTCTCTATAAGCGTGATCCATCTTACTCTCATATTCGTGTTTTTGGTTGTTTGTGCTTTCCCTTAATTCCTTCTGCTTCTAGAAATAAATTGCAAGCACATTCTACTCCGTGTATTTTTTTGGGATATCCTCAAAATCATAGAGGTTATAAGTGTTATGATTTAACGAGTCATAAAATTGTCATTGCTAGGCATGTTATTTTTAATGAACAAGAATTTCCATACTCCAAAATTCATACTTCTCCTGTACCCTCTTATGATTTTTTAGATGTTTTAGCTACTCCCATAAATTCCCAACCTCCTACCCCCATACCAACTACCCACATGCATACCCAACCCTTAGCCTCGGTAACAACTACTCATCTGAATACCTCACCCCAAGCCCCTATTACAACTGCCCATATAAATGCCAACCCCATTTCTCCCTGTAGCCCAGTTCCTTTAAATACCCCAAGTAACTCAATTTGTCCAGTTGCTATCCCCCTACCAAATTCGGTYAATTCACAAGTTAGTCCCCTTACTTCCACATCTATTACTGTTTCAGCACAAATGACTACAAGGGCCCAACATGGAATTTTTAAACCCCGAAAAATCTTTAATCTTAATACCAGCATCACCCCAAATATTATATCTACTTTACCCACCAATCTTCTTAATGCATTAAATGACTCCAATTGGAAAATGGCTATGAAAGACGAGTATGATGCTCTTATTGAAAATAAGACGTGGGAATTAGTGCCCCGCCCGTCTGATGCTAATGTTATTCGAAGTTTATGGATTTTCAAGCATAAGAAACTTTCGGATGGTACTTTTGAAAGGTACAAAGCACGTCTTGTTGGTGATGCTGCGAGCCAACAACGTGGGGTTGATTGTGGTGAGATATTCAGTCCAATGGTCAAACCGGCCACTATTTGTACTGTCCTCACTATTGCTATTTCTAAATCTTGGTGTCTCCATCAATTAGATGTCAAAAATGCATTTTTATATAGAAAAATTGATGAGACGATTTATATGTTTCAACCATTGGGTTTTAGGGACATTCATTACCCCGTTCATGTATGTCTTCTGAAAAAGACACTCTATGGCCATAAACAATCACCTTGAGCTTGGTATAGGCATTTTTCTGACTATGTGGCTGGTTTAGGATTTTCTCACTGTATATCTGATCACTCTCTCTTCATTTATCATCAAGGAAATGATATAGCTTATATACTTCTCTATGTTGATGATATAATCCTAGTTGCTTCTTCCGATGCACTCCGCCAATCTATTATGACTAATCTCAGCTCTGAGTTTGCTATGAAGGATTTGGGACCTCTCAGCTATTTCTTGGGTATATCGGTTATTCGAAAGTCTGAATATTTATTTCTTTCTCAAAGAAAGTATGCAGAAGAAATTATTGCCAAAGCTTGCATGTCCTCTTGTAAACCATCCTCTACACCTGTTGACTTGAAGGCCAAATTGAGTGCCTCATCTGGTAACCCATATCATAATCCTACTGAATATCGTAGTCTTGCAAGTGCACTTCAATACTTCATTCTCACTAGACCGGATCTCTCATATGCGGTTCAACAAATATGTTTATTCATGCATGATCCGCGGACTCAACATATGTCCGCCTTGAAATGCATTGTTCGATATCTTCAGGGAACACTTCATTTTGGGCTTTACCTATATCCTTCACCTGTTTCAAAGCTCTTATCTTACACTGATGCAGATTGGGGTGGATGTCCTGACACAAGGCGATCTACTTCTGGTTTTTGTGTATATCTTGGCGATAATATAATCTCTTGGTCAGCTAAACGACAACCTACATTATCTCGGTTTAGTCAGAGGCTGAATACCGAGGTGTGACTAATATTGTCTCTGAGTCATGTTGGATTAGAAATTTAATCTTGGAGCTTCACTTTCGTATTCAAACAGCTACTTTGGTTTATTGTGATAATGTAAGTGCTATTTATATGACTGGCAACCCGGTGCAACATGAACGCACCAAACATATTGAGATGGATATTCACTTTGTTCGTGAGAAAGTAGCCCGAGGACAAGTACGTGTTCTTCACGTTCCTTCCCACTATCAAATAGCTGATATATTTACTAAAGGTCTTTTGTTATAGCTCTTCGATAATTTTCATGATAGTCTTAACGTTCTTCCTCCTCCCGTTCCGACTAAGGGGGTGTATTAGAATCAGACATTGTATCTCAGAATAGGAAAGTATATAATTTGATATTATTTCATAGCTTATGTTAAGGCTAGATAAACTCTTGTAATTATTTTAATTATAGCATAGCTAATATGTAGGCATAATATCAGTCTTTGATATTATTTCATAGCTTATGTTAAGGCTAGATAAACTCTTGTAATTATTATAGTTATAGCATAGCTAATATGTAGTATTAGACTCAGAAGCAGTAAAAGCAGTAGGTGCAGCAAATGTGCCAGAGATGGGATAGAGGTCGCCCACACTATTGCATCTCATTAAACGTGTGCCCATCCGGAAATCCTTTACAGAAAAATCGAATAGGTCAAATTCAATGGAAGCATTATTGTCAGTGGTGAATTTTCTAACAGAGATAAGATTTTTGATAATGTGAGGTACATGTAAACATTTTTAAGGTGCAAAGGGTGAGAAGAAGTAGGCAATAATGCATGTCTAGTACCAACAATTGGAATTTTATGGCCATTACCAACAATAATAGTATTATTGTTACTCAAATTTAAATAAGAAGTGAGGGTACCTCCGTTAGTAGTCATATGCGAGGTGGCCTCGGTGTCCATGTACCACTGTTCATCTGGCTGAGCAATTGACAAGGTCTGCATTGCTGATTGGACATCAGTAGAAGCGAAATGGGCAGGACCAGAACTGGAAGAGACGTTTTAGCTATTATTGAACTTTGGACCGAAGCTGTTAACTGCTAAGTGGGCTTGGTGTGATTCTGGTCCGGAACCAAGCAGTCCATTACTTCTGGGGTTCGGTGGCCTGGTCCAACTTGATGTGGGATATGGACATGGAGGAGTCTGTGTCCAGTGTCCAGTGTCCAGTAGCGGGCTGAATCCATGGCTGATTGGTCCAATTCTTCTATCCTGATCCATTTTCAAAACCAGGAGAATAATTGCTAGGAGACGATAGCTGAAAACTTCTACCAAAGTTTGGAGGGTGTTGAAAATTTCGACCATTATTAGTACCAGAATAATTTCCACGGCCTCGGTCCCAGCCACCTTGTTATGATTCCGGCCACCACGCTTGGACTGGAGGTGATGATTCAAGCGATTCATTTGATCGTTATCAGAAGCAATCAAAGCAGATTCATTAATAGATTTGGCAGAGTCATAAGTTAATTTCTTTGCCCTAGAAGTCTCTTCAAGTACTAACATCGATCTAGCTTTATAGAAGGGAGGAAGAACATCACCATGATGGATTTGGGATCTAATGGTAGCGTATGCATCAGTAAGCCCATCAACTAATCGCAACACTAATCGATCATTAGTTACTGGAGAACCAACGTTCAATAGTTGATCGATGATAGATTTCAATTGTTGGCAATAGGAGGAGGCATCAGTATAGTGTTCCATTTGAAAGTTGCTGAATTCTTGTTCGAGATACAGGGACCTAGAATTTTTGTTATCAGAGAATATATCACGGAGCCTATCTCACGCCGTGAGGGCGGTGCAACTAGGTTCAATGATGGTATGAAGAAGGTCTGAGGAGACTGTGGCATAGATCCATTGGAGATCTATGGCATCGACGTGATTCCATAGAGGTAGATTCGCCTGTTTGGTTACTTCAGCAGTGGCCTAGTCAGCGGCAGCAATGGGTGTACTAATATGGTCAAGCACAAGATATGCACGGGCATGAATTTGGAAGAGTTTAGCCCACACAGTGTAATGACCCTTTGCAACTTCGAGAGTGATTTTGATGAACGAATTAATATTTTGGACAGTAAGGGCTGGGTGAGAATTGTTGTTGTTGTTGGTGGTAAGACATTCAGTCCAGTGGTCAAACCAGCCACTATTCGTACTATCCTCACTATTGCTATTTCTAAATCTTGGTGTCTCCATCAATTAGATGTCAAAAATGCATTTTTACACGGAAAAATTGATGAGACGRTTAATCCTATTCTGAGATATAATGTCTGATTCTAATACACCCCCTTAGTCAGAACGGGAGGAGGACGAACGTTAAGACTATCACGAAAATCATCGAAGAGCTGCAACGGAAGACCTTTAGTAAATATATCAGCTATTTGATAGCGGGAAGGAACGTGAAGAACACGTACTTGTCCTCGGGCTACTTTCTCACGMACAAAGTGAATATCCATCTCAATATGTTTGGTGCATTGATGTTGCATCGRGTTGCCAGTCATATAAATGGCACTTACATTATCACAATAAACCAAAGTAGCTGCTTTTCATTTGATTTGAATGAGTTTAAATATACATAAAAGAGACAGATATTATGCCTACATATTAGCTATGCTATAACTACAATAATTATAAGAGTTTATCTAGCCTTAACATAAGCTATGAAATAATATCAAAGACTGATATTATGCCTACATATTAGCTATGCTATAACTATAATAATTACAAGAGTTTATCTAGCCTTAACATAAGCTATGAAATAATATCAAATTATATACTTTCTTATTTGAGATATAATGTCTGATTCTAATATTAACAACCTTCCTCGCACAGGCTGGGCATTTCATGATACATGCACCCTAGACTTTCCTAAACTGACCTTTTGGCTAAACTAGCCACAAAACTGAGACATGACCCCCTTCATAACCTTAGCTTGTTGAATCGATGCCTCACCAAACATAATAAGATCATTCGCAAAAAATAGGTGTGATAGGAAAGGGCCATTATGAGATAATCTGATCCGTTTCCAATACCCTACTTGTATCAAGTCCATAATGAGGAAGGCCAAAACTTCCATGCATAACATGAATAGATRAGGGRATAGGAAGTAAAGASCTCTGGAGGCTTTCCATTCCAAAGAGCACAGAGTGAGGTGGAAGACGTGCAATGCATGATCARAGCTACCATGGCTGGTGAAAAACTTACATGTAAAAAGACTCTCTCAAGGAAACCCCARTCYACCCTATCACAAGCTTTTTTTGAGATTAACCTTTAACGTCATCCGTCTCTTAGTCCCCACCTTCCTTGGCATGGAATTAATCACTCCCTAGGCGATTGCCATATTCTCTATTGATTGAGCCTTGTAATCAAATTGCTCTAAGCTAGCCCCACCAATTTTGGCATAAGCACTTTCAGCGGATTTGCAATGACTTTAGTGAAAAGTTTCATTAGAATATTGCAAAAAGCAAGGGGCTCTGTTTCGAAATCAGTACAATAAGTGAAGCATTCAGATCTTGTGGAAGCTGCCCCTCTTGAAATACCTGCTAAACAAAGGAGATTGCCCCATCTGGACAACTACCACCTTCACTTCTTCAAATAGTCCTTATCAAATTGACTCAAGCAAGGAAAGTTCCAATATGACATGCCTGATCCTTGGTCCAAACCCCATCTACATCCTTGAGACCCCGAATTTTATTCCTCACATGCAGGCAATAGTAATAGTGTGAAAATATTTAGTTTTCCTTCCCCATTTGCAAACCATTTTGCTCGAGATTTCTAATACCAGTACAATTCCTCTTGACGTAAAATTTCCCCATACCAAACTTCCAAGTCCTTCTCCAGAGCCGGCAAGAAATCCGACTACCTAAAATAGAGAGCCCTTTGTATACCTGCTAAGCGAGCCAAAAAACGTCGTTTTCGGCAAACAATATTTCTAAAAATTATCGTATTCCATTCTTCAATAGTAGAAATGAACTGTTAGATTRTCTATAGAATCAACYTATTATCCTTCCGCCATGTGTCCCRAACAATCTCCTCGACTTGCAGATGTAAGAACCACRCCACCTCCGTATGAAAGGTGTATGAGTAGGTTGATGAATCCCTATTRCTTCACAGATGACAAGTATCKGGTGATAATCAGATGTAGTCCGAAAGGAGATATTTTACAAAAGCATCTAGGAATAGGTGCCACTATTGGGGGTTGCACCAAGCCTTATTCAATTTCTCCCGAAATTTGTGTTGATCGACCCTTTTATTTGATCATGTGAACAACGGTCCAACAAACCCCAAATCCAAGAAAGCACAACTATCAACCACAAATTGGGGCTTCTATGTGCCGATTACGAATTGGCCTGCCACCTACTTATCCGCGAATATCAATATTTGGTTAAAATCATCCGTAAGTAAGTACTACCAAAGGGGATCCCTAAACCGCTGTTTAAGGGAGGCATAGACAGCAAACATCACCCAAACTACCTCCCGACCCTTCGTAATAATAATATTTACAACCTATGCATTCGTAGTCACAACCTCTAGACATATCTGATCCTCTCACAAAAACAACTAGATGCCACTTGCATACCCCCTAGCCTCCACCATAGTGACCTGAGTAAAACCAATCACCTGCAGAACCTGCTGGGAGTGATGACCACTAGCTCTAACCTCCAGTAAAATAAATATAGAAGGGTGGTGTGCTCGAATGAGTTTCATAAGATGGGTAGTGAAATCATTCGAGCTTGCCCCTTGACAATTCCTTAATAGTAAATTCATGAGGACACAATTACTAGAAAGAGACAGAGATCAAATATTCGGACTCCATTAGGATTACCTCACCCAAAAACTAGGACTCTCCAGCATTTGGTCTAGTGCGTCCTTCATATGCATAGCAACCTCTTAGCTCGGCACTGCAAAGTGTGAGCTGAACCCTGACTCCATGATACATGTTGCCCGACTTATTGCCATATTTGAAGCAATATTTTTGCCTCTATCCATTCCACCACGCACTCTATTCGTATCTCTATTGCCCCTATCTAAATATGAAACCCTCGCCTCAGGAGGTGCAACACACCTATATCTGTGCCCACCACGTGCGCAGGAGCAGGGGGACCATCGATCGCCACTATCACCACTGCCCGACATCGGACTGGGTGCTTTTCAATCATCCATGGCCCAAACTCCTCGCAAGTATCCTCCTAGACTAGCCTAGCATCCACTGTTGCAACCTCCATACATGCACTCCCCTGATTATCTTTCGGTGCCACAAGCGTCTTGTGCAATTGAGGACAACCATCCCTAATAAGCCAATGGCCCCATGGTGAAAACGTATAGCATAGAGGCCCTCATACACCACTGGCTGGGCATGACCCAGCATTGCATTTCGGAAGACCAGAGCTTGGTCTAGTCGTATCTCTACACAAAAGCTTACCTACCTCCCTCGAGTAGCTGTCATGGCCATCTTGTCTATCTTTACCTCCTAGCCAACCAAACCGCCCATATGGAGCAAAATAGTTTCCTCAAAAAGCTCTATTGCGAGGGGCGGGGAATTTGATCCAAACCAACGTAGTAGTAATGGAATCCTAGGAGGAGCAAAAATTCGATTTCCATTTATTTACAGTGACATAGTGGCTAAGGATCACACTGGGACCATCATGTAACACTCAGAGGTAATCTTTCTTGGAAAAGAAATGCGCCAGGTAGAAGCACATGTCCARCTCAATGATTTMACAATGCCAATCTAGTTTCCAAAAAGCATGTAGACGATGCTCCACAATGCAATAGGCAAAGTTCCGTCCCAGGACCTTGATCATTAAGGCACACCGTTAATGCTGCCACATGCGGCAGTAATCCTCCTCTATTATCTCCACAGAAGGGCAGCGTTCAAACCCCTATAGTCGGGGAAAATACTTCTAACCACCTTGTAATATACCTCTTCATCATCCTCCTCTTGTCGGTATAACAGGTTAGGCCTTGTCCATGTAGGTTGTTGGGAATTTCTAGTTGATGTCTGAGAAGCTACCGCAGCAACCTCCTCTCCTGTAACACTTCCAGATAAGAATTGTCCTAAGTTGAGAATATTACGTCACTCTACTCGCAARTAATCAACYATCCATTTAAAACTCAACAATATCCAAAATAGTTAAAAATGTGTTTTAACAAATCTTCACTATCCCAACATTTATTCAAAGTAGAAACCTCAAGAATTGAAACAAATAAGAAATACTTAATATTAAGTGGAAACTATTTAAGTGGACAATTATCTTACTACATAAAATTTATTTAAAACATGTTCCAGGGTATCATAGCCTGCCCACAAACGACCTCCTCGTTCCATCTGGCTACACATCATCTAAAATACAAAATAAGAGAAAAGGAATGAGTTAAAAAGCCTAGTAAGTAAACCTCATGCATGAATGCATAAACATGTCCTACATGTCATGAAATTATAAAATTTTCGCCTTTTAAATAAGAACTTTCTAAAACATCTCCTTTTCGAAATCTTTTTACAAAACCTTTCCTTCAAAATTTACTTATAGTAAAACATTCTATTTCATTTCATTCGTGAGCTCACTGAGTGTAGCGTCTAGCCATTAGGCTCTGCGGTGGGCCACTCTTATTTGGAACCTAATTACCTTCCTACCCCACAAAGCGGTTAACATTCTTTCATCTCTTCACCTGCCCGAGGTAAATCATTACCTACCCTCCCTGAGGGTAAGCTCGGGTGCATCAGTTCCCCACGTCCCATTTCCCACTCACATCCTTCATGGCTGGATTTACACTCCTTTCCAAAAACTGTAACATTTTCAAAACTTTAAAATCTCATTTTCTAAACCATTCACTTTCTAAATGTGTGAATGGCTCATGCTAGAAGTGATGTAGAACCCTAACTATATGCCTATGACATGAAATACATACAGTCGTATATAACATATCATTTGACAACTAGTACAAGATATGAAACACATGAAACATTTCACACAATTAATGCACCTCATAATACAATCCATACACAACATATTAGACTAACTAAAAAAGTTCAATTACATTCATTCATAAACATTAATGAGATGTGAGGATTTACTTACCCGGAGTTCCTTACGTTAATGGATTCTTATTTAAATTGTGAAGTGAACTCTTTCAACCGTTCTCAACGTAAAGCCTCGAAATTACCTAGTTCTGATTACAAAAAGGAAGTCTATTTAGTTCGATCGTTCCAACTTAGATATTATGTGTTTAATCCAAGAATATCTTTATAGTTACAATTCAACTCCTTAGCTCGGGTATAAACCTAATCTATGTTCTCCCACCAATTCACTTCAGAGCATAATTATGTACAAGTCATAAAATTTCAATATGAAGTGTTAACGTTTTCACCTTTAAGTTCACATATCCAAATATTGTGGGAGTAGTATTGGATTCCTCGGCGTGCGCTCAAGCGGCGCGCACAATAGCTTTGGGTGTTTGGGCATCGGGTGCTT
Source organism: Rhazya stricta (assembly GCA_001752375.1). Lineage (NCBI taxonomy): Eukaryota > Viridiplantae > Streptophyta > Magnoliopsida > Gentianales > Apocynaceae > Rhazya > Rhazya stricta. Next base: position 1,935,934 of record MEJB01000012.1, on the reverse strand, counting down.
GGGTGCCTAGGCACTTGCTGGGTGCCTAGTGATGCTGGGCCTAGCGCTGAGTGTCGGGCCCTATTGCTGTCCCTTGTTCTTGGCCAAAAGCTCAGCTGACCGGCAAATCAGTCAACCACGGGCAGCAATCTTTCAGCCACACTAGCTGAGCACCAGCGAGGAAGACGGCTGTTGCCTTCGCAGACCCCTGTTCCTGGCGACGGGTAGGGCGAGCAATAGGCAGCAGCAACCTGCAACAGCAGCAACAATGGCAACAATACCAGAGGAAGACGACACAGCGATCGTTTCCCAGAACCTCTGATTCTGGTCTGGGTCGGTCACTCGATGTATCTGGCGGGCAGCAGCAGTGAGATAAGTAGCAGCAGTGATAGCCAAGCAACGAGCGGTTCACAGCAAGGCTTCGCTGAGCAGTCGCGATTTTGCGCGGCTATGGCAAACCCAGTCGAGCGGAGAAGAAGAAGAAGGCCGATTTGGGAGGGGCGCTTCGTCGCGAGAGACTACAGATCTAGTCGTGGCTCCGAGACTCGAGCACTGGCGATGCGTGTTGCGAGTAGCGCCCTTCAAGCACCGGAGTGGGAGGGACGGATCTAGCAGGAAATCTGGTGCGGCGAGCTGCCTGCCGATCGCAAACCGCGATGAGCAGCGGCCACTTCAAGCGTCGGCAGTGGGACAACGGGAGAGAAGAGGGAGAGAGGAGAAGAAGTAAGAAAGGGCCGCGACAAGCGGCGTCGGGTATGCAGAGGGGAAACAGCGGCARCGGCGGCAGCGGCTTACGGGAGGAAGAAGATCAAGGGTTTTCTTTAGGTTTTTCTTTTTTTTCTTTTCTTTTCTTTCTATCTTTTTATTTTTTATATATTTTCTTTCCTTTTTTATTTAATTTTATATTTTGGACTGTAACCCAAATCCTTCGGGCGTTTCCATCCATACCGAACCCAAAATTCGTAAATTAAATATAACGGGCTTCCTTTCAATAAAAAACCTAACTTCCGACTAACAAATAAATAGGCCCACGAGTAGAGCCTTTAACCAAACAATGACTATTATTCGACATAGACAATATTTCTGTACTTATTAAACATGGGATCTAAAAATATAAACCACATATAAAATTTCCAACCTTAGTTGGCACACAATTCACAAGATTAAACAAAAATCCATAAAAAAAAAAATCTCGGGTATTACAATACCCTACCCCATAAAATAAATTTCATCCTCGAAATTTATAGTTCACTAAAAAGTTATGGGTACTTAGTACGCATCTCATTTGTTTCTTTCCTATGCTGCCTCTTAAGGAGCCATATCAATCGTAGTCTGATGACAGATCAATCTTAGAAAAATATCTAGCACCTAAAATTGATCAATGAATCATTAACCCTAGACAATGGGTGCCTATCTGTTATCGGTGCCTCGCCAATTATATATAATCTATACATAACCTCATAGATCCATCATTCTTCTTCACAAACAACACATGTGCAACCCATGGTGAAAACTAGGTATGTAGTCGTTAATTCCATTAGTAGGACTAGTTTTCCAACTAAACCTCAAAAATATTCTTGAAATATTAAAAGAACACTAAATATTCTGTGGTATTTTCACTTTTTCTTCAATTAATCACATTTTGGCCTTTTATAATTTTGGAAGATCCATAAACCCTATTTTATATATTGATAAGATTACATATATCATCACTTCTTAAATTGCGCTAGATCCAACCTACCATATTTATTCCTATGAATTCTAATTCCTTTCCTCAAAGCATCTTAATCTCCTCAATTACAATTAAAAATCAGATCAAATTCTTAAAGAAGAAATTTTAACAATCTCCCAACAAAATAGAAATTCAACACAATGATCTTCTCATCTAAAAGCCAAAACCATCAAAAGTCAAAGGCGAAACCTTATAATCCGAAATCAAATCACAAATTTGTTTTAAATTCCCTTCAACATCTTGGAATCAAAACCACATACGATTTACCTATCCTTATGAAAAATAATTTATTTAAATAACTATCCCAACCAAAGTTAAACCTATTCAAATCGACCAAAAACTCTTTGAGTATTGTCAAAAATTTCAATATCTTACTTATCAAAATTATCCATCCAACCTAACCGATCACCTTATAATTGCTCAACATTTACATAACAAGACAATCTCACATCTTAAGCATTCAAACAATACTTTAACATAGATTAAATATCCCAATTCCTAACAAAAGATTTCCTTCAGAGACTTTATTCTACAAACACCTTAAGTATCACGTTCCTAGCAATCTAAAAATATAAACCAGATATAAAATTTCTAACCCTAGTTGGCACACAATTCACAAGATTAAACAAAAATCCATAAAAAAGAAATCTCGGGTATTACATCTCCACTCTAACGCTTGAACTTCTTAGCACTGCAATGAAGAATCTTGCCGTCCTCAGGTGAGTCCCTGGTGGTTGAGCCCGAGGGTTCGGCGTCAAGCACTACGTGAGGGCTATCAAAATGCTCGACATCCATGCACTATGATTTTTCCTCTTTCTATTCAAAACATATAATTCACTCAATCTCTTTCCATATCTTAATTATCAATTATCAATTCAAAAGGTTAGTTTTTTTGGTCCCAATCATTTAGCGTTGCAATGTGCAATAAGATATGTAGTCAAAATCCAATCCAAAATTTCTTTTACTTTACTACGAAATAGAATCTAATTTTATCCCTACAAACAAGGAAAAAAAGAAAAAACGAAAAACTTCATTGAGCCTCAGTTCCTCATTTATCAATTAAATTATTTGTTAGGAAAAAAAGACACGATCGCTTTGTTATTATTCACTACTATAATATGGGTTAAGCATAACYCATGTATTTTCCTATGGTTCCTGGACATCTCGAACTACCTAGTTTGTTTTGTTGTTAGCACTGTCCGACTAAAGAGATGGTAACTTATTTCCCACTAGAATATCCATTGACATAGACTAACATCTTATAAATTCTAGTTGTTATTCATTGTCGATGGTTCACATGTGAGTTTATTATCAATCGCAACCTGAAGATTGCGAGATTATTTCCTCAGATAATTTGATTTTGGGTACAATTTTGCACTATCCAATTAAAAATATTCATTTGGAACATGCTGGTATATGTTCATTCCCATGTTTTTTTAACTTATTTCATGTCAATTAGGATTATTGTCAAACATTATGTAGCTTATGTTCACGTACAAAATGGTTTAGCTGAATATTTTATAAACAGTTGCAATTGATTGCTAATGAGAACAAAATTTTTTTCAAATGCTTGCAGATGTGCTATTTTATATTAAGTAGCACTAATACGTATATGGCCAACTTGTTGTCATAAATTCTCTCCTTTGAAATGGATTTTTGGTTGCAAGCTAGTGAACTGGAAGTTTAAAAGATTATTCATTTGCAGAAAATAACAAATTCAGGTGCCTATTGCTGTTAGTAATCCAAGAAGAATTACTAAATCACATTTATCAACAATAATTGTTCCAATCCGGATGAAAGTCCCAGCAGGACAAAGTCATGTTGACATACTAGCTATTAAGTATAAAACACACCAAAAATGTGTAATGATTTAAGACGTGTCAGAAGCATGGCAGTGATTCTAAAACATGTTGAAAACAAGACACACCTCTTGATTCTAAAGTACATCAGAAGYRTGGCCAAGCTTTTAGTTCTAAAGATAGAAATYYGAATTATATGGTCAAAATTGTCATATTTAGAAATTAAATAAAGATAGCCAAGAGATATTGATAAAGAAATTCAAGTTCCTCAAAGTAAGACAAAAAGCTCTCGACATCATAGATGATAATGAGGATTTTGAAACAAAATTAATTGAAAATATTGACATAAACATGATTGGTCAAAATGAAGAGATGCAATTGAACCATATTAAACTCACTTTCGAAACATAAGGTTCTTGGACCCGTAGTCTGAACACCATAAGGTGTAACACCATTTGACTACAAATTGTATTTATATGCGAAAAAGATATGAAAATAATGAGGCCATGAGATATAATGCACGAAGACTCAAGGTTTCTCACAAAGACAAGATATTGATTATATAAAAACATATTCACCTATAATGAATTATACAACTACCTTCAAATATCTTGTAAGATTTGCATCACATGAAAACCTTGATATGCGATTAATGGATGTAGTCACTACTTATTTATATAAATCATTCGATAGTGACATTTACATGAAAATCCCGAAGGATTTAATTTTTTCTAAAACATTTTCTCARGAAAATTAGTCCATCAAATTACAAAATATCTTGTATGGACTAAAAAAATCTGGACGTATTTGATATAATTGTCTTGTCRAATATCTATTGAATTAGGGATATAAAAATAATGATGTTCACCCTTGTATTTTTATAAAGAAAATAGATGTGAGATTCTCAATTGTCGCAATTTATATTATTCTAAATCTGATTGAAACTTTTGAAGAGCTCAACAAAATTTCATATTACATGAAAAATGAATTTGAGATGAAAGATCTTGGAAAGAAAAAAAAAAAATTTGTCTTACTTTTCAAATTAAACATATTCCTAAAGGATTATTTGTTCATAAATTTAGGTACACATAAAAGTAATAAAACAATTTATATGGATGGTGCACATCCATTGGAACCACTTAAGGTCACTTGGAAGTTAATAAAGACTATTTTCGTCCACTAAAGATGGTGAAAAGATTCTTAATCCTAAGTACCATATTTTAGTGCAGTTGGTTTTGCATTAAATTATCTTGCAAATTTCACTCGACCTTAAATATTTTTTTTCTGTAAATCTCTTTGCAAGTTATACTCCATTAGGAACCACTCTATCCGGAAGATTTGTTAAGTAAACTATAAAAGCTATATACTCAAATCATTCGATATGATTGCACTTCATGAGCTTGTGTTATAAAACTCAAAGGAGGCTACATAGAAGGAGATAGGAGAAAGCATATTTCTCCGAAGTTCTTCAACACACACAAGCTCATCCTTTCATCCTTTTACATTACATGAATCTTGAGTTTATTCATGTCTAGGCAAAATGATTTCTCTAAGSATATGTAATTATATTTTTCATTTAATTAAATTAATTTTGACTTGTGAAACAAAATTGATTCTTGAACATCTTAGTTCTTGTTGTGAATTGCTCATTTATTACTTCCTCAAACATCGATTATGATTAATTATAATTTGAATTCAGGCATGTGATCCACTAAAATTTAGAACATATCAATAATTAACCATGCTCCATATGATAAAAGTTTTCTTTTAATTACATGATTTATTTTCCATGTGCAATTAAGATTTAACTTTCATAAATTAATTACTATTCATACATTTAGTAAATCAAACTTATAAAGAAGAAAAAATAGAAAGATAATCCACAAGCACAGATGGCTAAACTTGAATAGACCCTCGAGTATCTATAACCAAATTCCCCTGCTAAATCCTAAGTTAATTAAACATTCCTTAAAAATTCTAATATCAGATTAAGAAAAACTCTTCTATATTTAAATATTATTTTGCATACTTATAAGATATTACAAAATGATGTCTAAAGAGAAGCCTCATTTGGGCCGTCTATACTGCTTGGAAAAGCAAAAAACATTACAAATATTCCTACGGAAACAATGTTACTCACTCCATGTAGGATGATGACATTATCAAATCGAATTTGTTTAACCAGGTCAATAAACACAAACATAATCGAGATCAACTACAGCTGGTTCAGAAATGGTGATTCTATGCTCCAATTCAATATCCAAATTTGTATCAGTGGCAACTACGTTGAAGTTGAGGCCAGCATGCACGATTAACTTAAGTTTGTTTATAAATGTTCGGATCAGAGAATGTTCAAAACCAACCGAAAAATATATCTAATCACAAACGTTAACTAAAAMTATTTGAAAAATAAACAACGATCTCCGATTACTACATCCACAACAGCATCAGAGAAATAGAAAAATACGCATACTAATATCACAAATGAGGCTGTAGAAAATCATTCCAACAGTAAAATGACCCCTCTACGTTGGTCATACAATATCCATTCGGTACTGAACTTTCTTTACTTCTAACATTCCTGTAGTTACTAAAAGAATGAAAACAATAGAAACAAAGAAAAACTTCATAGTAGCTTTCTGATCTCTTCTTTACCAACTTCATCTGAAAAAACCACAAGAAGCCAGATGATCGTTTGAAATGAATAATATCTTATATGAAAGGCCAATTTCTAGCTGTTACAATAGTAAGAACACCAACAAAAGATATTAGCAAAAACCAAAACTTGATTAATTATGTATGGCTATATTAACAATATGAATTCAAAGAAAACCAAACTGGAAGAGATATCAATGAGCTCAACTTTGGCTTAATTCCCATCCATTCGACAAAGCGCTCACACGAACATGTACAGGTTCTATCTTTACACAGAACTATGAGGATGTGAGATGATTAAAGCAGAGACAGTAAGCCAAGATCCTGTATGCAAGCAAACTAACTTCTTATATAATAACCAAGAAAAACAGAAAATGACCGCTAGAGTAATATTCAAAATTGAAATAGCAATCTTAAAATCATGAAAACAAAAGGAGAGAATCCAAATATCCTTCCAACATTTTAACCAAAATCTAAATGGCTAAATATAACTGTGACAAAAGCATTTGTTGATTGCGGACCAAAAGTAAGCTCCCTAGAAACGACTAATGCCCCAAACTCTGATAACTCCATCTGTATAACCACTAAAAAGTGTGCTTCCATCAGCACTCCAACTCAGACTGGTGCAATAGATAACCTGCAAGGACAAGCCCATCATGAGACCACAAGACAAATGTTGTACATTCCAAGTATATGTACAAGGTAAATGTACGCTTCTCAATAGAACATATATACAGGAAAGATCCAACATGAATAATCAGCGATCCTAATTCAAAAAACCAACCAACGAAAATCTAGTAATAACATTACTATAAGAAAGAGGAGAAAGATCTGTGATTGGCAAACTAATTGTGACAGACACCACTCATAATATCAATGAAAAAGAGATTACAGAAGAGCCTTAATAATCGTGAAAAATATTATCGGAAAAAAGGAAGAAAACCAGATGCAACATAATTTAGTACTCAACCTATTGCATTAAATATCCATAATTTTCAAATTGTTATAAACAACATAGAAATAATCAAAACTGACCAAGCAAAACTATAAAAGATTACTTCAATAACGAAATCTCACATCATATAATCACACAAATACCTAGTTCTACTCAACAAAAGGGCAGGATTGAGATAAACGCATATCGAAGTCAGCAATAATATTAAAAGAAATATATACCTTGTTTTTAGTAGCAGTTGTCTGACCAGTGGTACCCTCGGCTGCCATTTCACTCTCCTGCTTCAAGTCAACTCTTAAATCAACAACAATGCTCTTGCTTTCCAAGTCCCATATCTTGATGCTAGACTCTGTAGCCGCGCAGAGCCAGTACCTGTTCGGACTAAAGCACAAGGCATGGATAATTGAACCAGCATCCAAAGAATATAGTCTCTTCCCCTCTGCCAAATCCCAGAGCAAAATCACGCCATCTTTCCCTCCGCTAGCACAGAGAGAACCATCTGGGGACACAGCCACGGTGTTCACGTAACCTGAATGACCTGCCAGGGTTGCTCTAAGCTTACAGTTGCTCAAATTCCAAATCTTCACAGTACGATCCCACGATCCAGACACAATTGTAGGCTGGAGAGTGTTGGGGCTAAAGCGAACACAAGAAACCCAATCTGAGTGAGCATCCTGATCTTGAATAGTATACTTGCACTCACCGAGTGTGTTCCAAAGTTTGATAGTCTTGTCCCGAGATGCAGAGACAATCTGACGGTTATCAATGGAGAAAGCCACGGAAAGCACATCTTTAGTGTGACCAACAAAACGACGAGCAGTGGTGCCAGCTTGAAGATCCCAGAGTCGGAGCTCACCGTCCCAAGAGCCGGAAAGAGCGAATTGACCATCAGAGGAGAGGACAACGTCTTGGACGAAGTGAGAGTGTCCCGTGAGACGGCGGCGAGGGACACCGTAGGTTCTGTCCTCTTTAGTCAAAGACCAGAGAATGATKGACTTGTCTCTGGATGAAGTGACGATCATGTCGGAGTTATCGATTGGGGTAGCGATGGCCGTGACCCAGTCGGTGTGGGCCCTCATTGTGCCGCGGAGTACCAACTGCTCCTGAGCCATTGTTMGCCGGAAATTGGATGTGTGGAGGCGGAGGGTTTGAGAGAGGCGGGGAAAAGGAAATAAGCAGCAAAGGCAAAAATGCTTCCAAGGAAAAAACCCTAGAAAGAAGCAGCGTTTATATAGGATAGGGATTTTAGGGTTTTGGAGCGTAACGGGTTTGACAATATATATGGATTTGTGTTCAGTTTCTCTTGGGCGGGTCGGTTTTGGTCCCTTTTCTTTTCTTAATAATTTTGTATTTGGCCCCAGAAGGTGTGGTTTGGGGAATTTYCCTTTTCTCCATTTTTTTGTGGTTTAAAGTTAACATAGAAATGTTTTTAGTCCAATTACTAATAACTATTCTCTTTCAAGACACTAATTTTTATTATAATTAAAGAAAAAAAGGACAAAATTGTTATAATTTTTGAAAGGAAAATGAGAAAAGTTAAAAAAATTATCATTTGCATTATATAAATTAAAGCTTCGTGACGATAAAAATTAGATTTTAATATTTTTTAAATTATAAAAGTAAAAAAAATTATTTATAAGACTTCTCCTCAAATTACTATTTTATTATATAATAATTGTCTCATCAAAAATTTGTTTCAAAAATTATTTAAAACAATTCCCCTTTGAACTAGTCTAATACAAGCATAAGAATCCTTATATTTGGCCAGGTTCAACTAGTTGTTAGGGGAAAAAAATGTCCTCTCAAGAAAATTTCTCTCGCCCATCCTTGCATGCAACCTCGYCGAAGGAAGCCAATCCTCTCCGAYGGAGTGTTGAAAAGTACAAACGTCGGCGATAAGCGATTCCCGGGTAGAAGCTTTCACCTTCTCTGCCAAGAGCACTCCTAACCTGGATAAGAATAAATCATTCCTAGAAGCCATACGAACTACTCAATTCTTTCCACCTATCTACACTGACCACAGTGAAGAGGATGACACCTATCCGCAGAAGTACTCCATGGATTTCAATCCGAAAGTGGAACCAAGCAAGACTGGCCATCAGTTGAGATTATTCCACAAGATTACAAAGCATTATGGCAACCATGGTGAAGTGTTGGAACAAAGGATCCATGATCTCTRAAAGCTTCAATGGGGATTAGAGATGACTGATCTAGAGAAAGGGTCCTACAGAGTCTGCTTCTTCTCGTGGGAGGATTACTTCCATGTATTAGAGAATGGACCACGGATTACACTAGGACATTATTTAACTATAGGGAATTTCAGATCTAAGTAATCTTCAACACTTTGTTGGATTCGATTTCCCCAAATACCCTTTGAATTTTTTAACGAAAAATTCCTTCTCCGTATGGGCAATCTAGTGGGGCGGGCAAGGCAAGTAGAGCAAACAACTAGGTCGGTATTCAGGGAGCAGGGAGGTGTATACGAATTTTGATTTAAAATTTCAATTTTTTAAGAAAAATTTCAAAATCAAATCAAGTGGAAATTTTAAAAAAGAATCAAATTTTCAAAATCAAAAAAATTCGATTTGGTTCGATTTAAACTAAACTAAATCAAATTTTAGTTTTTTAAAAATTAAATTTTCCCCATGTTGAAATTATAGCAAAATTGACATTTTTGCTATTTTAAGGTCTAAAAGAGACAGAGACAACCATGATGGGCATTTCCATCACAGTGCAAACTTCATCAGGCAACCCTGATGTGCATGTGCATCACATGGGCCTACTATGATGAGTACATTGTGGTGCAAACTTTATCAAGCARCCAACTAGGATTGATAAAAATAAAATTCTATCCTTTCTTACTGTGCATAGCAGAATTGACATTTTTGCTATTTCAAAGCTTAAAAGAGACAGAGACAACTGTGATGGGCATGTCATCATGGTGCAAGCTTCATCACRACAGGCAACCGTGAGGGGCATGTTCATCACGGTGACCTACTATGATGAGTATATTGTGTGCAAGCTTATCACAGAGGCCAACCATGATGGACAAGCCATTACGGTGGCCTTCTATGCTCATCACAGTAGGCAACCGTAATGGACATGTCCACCATGATGGCCTGCTGTGTGAACATATTRTGTGCAAGCTTCATTACACTAGCCAACTGTGATGGGCATGTCCATCAAGGTGTCTTGCCATTCTAGCTTCATCACATCACTGGTAAATTATTTTATAGTAAAATTAAAATTAATTAGTTAATATTAAAAATAAAAAATATTTCAATTTTTCAGTTAAATCGAAATAAGAAATGATAAAATCGAAAGCCGAGCCGAATTGCTTAAATCGATTTAGTTCGGTTCGATTTTTCAGTTTAGATCGTAATGTGCCCACCCCTAATCGGGAGGCATTTTTGCTAGAGTCTATGTAGAGGTAGACCTATCTCAACCCTTAACACTATATGTAATAGTACTGGGATTTACACAGATAGTGGAATATGAAGGACTACATTTAATCTGCTTTGGCTGCGGACGTGATACAAAAAATCCTAACAAGTATATTAAGTTGTTATCGCATAATAGAAAAGATATCGAACCCAAAGAGAATTAAATCTAGATTACCGTCCACTTATAGTCCTAAATTTTATTTAGTCAACCCATTAATTGATATAAGAATTAACTATTTAAGAAAATCCTAATTAACCCAAAATGATCACACAACAATTTAGAAGGAAAATCAATGGATAAAAAGTCTAAGAGACATGAGTTCACCAATTCTTCAACTATGTTATCTAACCAATGTTTCCAAATCAACCTATCATGCATTGACCAATCAAAGCCATGAATATCAAATATACTTTCTCAATATATAAGCAACCTATTCTTCTAAATAATTAAACTATATCTCTATACTCAATTCAACTTACAAGAACGCATTAAACTTATAGTCCACAAAGATGCACAAATCATGTAAATATATCTCTATTTCACATATAATTCATGGTACAAGTTATTTAATCTAATTGCAAAAGTGTTATATCTAATCACCTTAAACAATGTTTGAAACAATTAAAAGATGACCAGTCATACAATCGAATATTAAGAATAATAACAAGGCTTCAATGATAAAGATATATTGAATATGAAAAATGCTTAATTCAATGCATAGCATCTAAAAAGGTTACATTATGGTCTTAGAACAAAAGACTTAGCTCATAATTGTTCAATAAAAATGATAAGGAATTGAAGATGGAGGTGAAAAAACATCACGAAGACATGATAAGCTTGATCAATCTTCAAGCGTTCGATCTTTTTTTCCTTCCAAAAATATTCTCCTAAATGTTTCAATGTGTTCTCCAAAGTATGATAGGTTGATTCCCTAAACTATGGCTAGATCTCATGTAATGATAGCTTCAGAAGATATCAAAAAAATAATCAAAATAACGAATCTACCAAAAATAGCCTAGACTGGCACCATATTAGCCTCGGCCGATGCTAATTTGAGCTCTCCATGCTTGAACGACGCTGGTTTGTCAAACTGGCACCATTTTGCCTCTCTTCCTACCTTATTTTGTCCCTATTTGAATTTTCAGAATTGTAGCTCAAGATTAGGCACCATTTTGAGCCAAATATGGGCTTGTTTGAGCTCTCTTTTTCACCATCCTTGTCTTAAACGTATTCAGGACTTATATTTACATTGTTAGTCACCAAAATCATCATTTTAATACTTACAAGGTCAAAATAAAGGAGTTAAGATATATTTACTCTTTAAACAACATGCATATCTATATTTCTACCAGTTTCATCCTCAAATAGCCTAATGTATATAGATATTAAATTAATGTATCAAGATGATATGGTTATGGAGAGAACTCATGCCCCTACGAATGCCTGGAAAATCTTTCTCCTGAACTAATAGGGGATAATATGCAATTGGTGGATGTAAATATCTGTCTATCCAATGAGCAAAATAATAATCCTATGGTGACTCGAGCAAATGGTGTATCCAACCATGTGGATTCAGATGTATCCATCCATTCATAATTCTAATTTTATTTTATGAATGTACTAATGTGGAATTGCAAGGTGCTACTTCAAACGTGTTCTACAAACACTTTTTCAAACTAMTCAGGGCACATAAGCCAGTGATCCTAATTTTAGAAGAAACAAAAATTTAGAGCTCGAGGATGCGTAAATCTCTCATCCAATCTTTTTTCTAATTCTATTGCTGCTGAAGCTAAAAGTTTTGCAGGTGGTATTCGGGTTCTTTGGAAGGCCAACTTATTATCAGTAGATACTATAACCATCAATGATCATATCATTAATGTTGAAATATGTGATACAAACACTCAACGTTGGATTTTATCGGCCATAAATGCATCCCCTAAATTTGCTTTTCATGATGAATTGTGAAAATGTATACGACGATTGAGGGAAATTATTAACTATCCTTGGATGTTAGTTGGAGACTTTAATCAAGCTATGTATAATGAGGAAAACCAAGGATAATAACAAACCAAAACCAGCCAAACACAAGGTATGCATGTGTTCTTTAATGCTTGTAGATAGATTGATATGGGTTTTTTATGTCCTCGATCCATATGAACAAATAAAAGGGACGGAAGAGCCCATATCAAAGTTTGATTAGACCATGTAGTTTGCAATGAGCAATGGAGACATTAATTCCCACAAACGATGGTGCATCATTTACCCCGCACGCATTCTAACTGCTATCCAATATTGATAGAATGCACACCATCCGTGGGCTGGTCCAGCCAGCCCAAGCCTTTTAAACTCGAGGTGGCATGGTTCTTACAACCCCAATTTGAAAAATCAGTTAGATGGATATGAAATTCTACTAAAAATGATCTTTCGGAAGCTATGAAAATCCTACCCTCCCATGTCCAACAATGGAACAAGAGAGATTTTTGGAGACATAGAAAAGAGTTACTACAAGAATATGAAAAAACAATCAAACAAGAAGAAATGTTCCAGTTCCAGAGAGGCAAGAGAAATGGCTGGCAAATGGTGAAAGAAATACCAAATATTTTCATACCACTACCATCGTTAGAAAAGCAAAGAATAAAATAGTTCATTTGAAAAGAGAGGACAATTGGTGSTGAGACCAACCACATGAGCTCAAGGAATAGGTACATATATTTTTCCTAAAATCTTTATTCAACCAATCAGTGTGCTCATATTGATATAGGTTCCTRGTCTTCTTGACACTCAATCATGAGGACCACATGAATTATAGACTTGTGTCTTCCRAAGAGATTAAGATGACCACTTTTGAATTAGGAGCTTACAAAGCCTTTAGACTGGATGAAATGATACCTGTATCTACCTTATACCATGATACTGGCACATAGCTGGGGATTCACTTTGTACATACATTCAACATATCTTCAAGCAAGAAAAGATCCCTCAGGAATGCAATGAAACTTTTTATCTGCCTCATACCAAAATAGAATCACCAAAAGTTTTGATAGCCCTATGCAATTTCATCACCAAAATTATCCCAAAGATTATAATCGATAGGCTCAAATCTGTTCTCAGTAAAGTGGTAAGTCTAACATATTGTAGCTTTATACCTGGAAGACAATCGGTTGGTAACATAATTATAGTATAAGAACTCATCCATAATATGAGGAATAAAATAGGAAAGAAGGGACATGTGGCGGTCAAAGTAGATCTCAAAAAAGCATATGACCAAATTGATTGGAATTTCCTAACTGCAGTATTGCACTCAGTTGGTTACAAAAGCCATTTGGTTAATCTCATCATGAGTTGTACCATCTTGATGAAGCTATCCATCTTATAAAATGGGGAGATTCCACCATCATTCAAACCAACTCAGGGAATCAGGCAGGGTGACCCCCTCTTCCCTTATCTTTTTATGTTGTGTATGGAGGTGCTAAGGCAACAAATTAACAAAGCAATAGAGAATGGCATGTGGAAAGCTACTTGAGTATCCCAATACGGACCTCCATTCTCTCATGTCCTTTTCGCAGATGACCTAAGACTATTAGGTGAAGCTACAAAAAAAGAAGCTAAAATTATGGAGCAGATCTTGGCAAAATTTTGTGACTAATCAGTTAAAAGGTAAATTTAGCTAAATTTATGATGTTTGTTTCTCCTAATGTYTCTTTTATTTTTGCCAATAGACTTGAAGAGGATTGTGGTGTTACTATCACAAAGGATCTTGGTGTCTACTTGGGTGTACCCCTCATCCATCACCATATTAATAGCATCATCTATTTTTTCTTGATTGATGAAGTGAGGCATGAGCTTAATGGATGGAAGGCCCAACAACTCTCTATGGTTGCAAGGCTACTGCTGATAAGAACAGTCTCCTCAACACTACCTAGATACACCATGCAATTAGCAAGGCTTCCCGCACTACTCTAGACAAATTGGAGCCGCATAATAGGAACTTTTTGTGGGGTGTGATTTAGTGCATCAGAAGAAGCTACAAACTATCAGCTAGCAAACTATATGCAACAATAAATAAAATGGCAGACTTGGCAAATCTGATCAATGAAACCAATCAAGTTTTATTGGCAAAATTGGCTTGGTGATGTCTAACGCATATGGGTCAAGATTATAAGCTCAAGATACGGCATCTCAAGTTTACTAGAAGACCATATCTCGCCCTGTAATGCCTCTTCTACTTGGAGGAGTGTTTTATAGAGCTAATGACTAGAAAGTGGTCTTTCGTGGAGTGTCAATACCAGAAAAATTACAAAATTTTGGACAGATAGGGCTACCCACAGGAAGATTAACGGAACAAATCATCGAACCACTACCTAATTATCATTGCATATTACCTATTTGTGCATATTGGAAAGGAAAAAATGGATTGGATTTTGAATTCCTAAATTTCTATCTTCCAGATGAYCATATTCARCTTTTACAACTACTCCAATTGAATGAAGACGGCACCAAGGGTCATTCCTATTAGGACCTTTAGACTACTAGAATTTTTAGCAATAATTTAGCCCGAGCTCTTCTTCATACTCAACCCCCATTGACAATAATGCTTTACATGTGGTTTGGCAATATAAAGCCCCACTTCGCTAATTATTGTTTCTTTAGATGGCACGGCATGATAAACTCAAGACAAATGTTTTTACTTCAGAAAAAAGGTATAGTGCTAGATGATACTTGTTTGATATGCAAACACACCAAGGAAACATTTTGCATGCCCTAAGAGATTGCACATGGGTGAAAGAACTTCGGCAAAGGTTCATTCCCCTAATCTGTGCCCTATCTTTCTTCAGGCCACAATGTATACGAAGATGGATTGGATTAACACCAATTTCACTCAAATCCAAGTTATAGAACCATTGAAATGCCTAGGATTGATGTTTTTCGTATYTGCTCCTAYTGGAATTRGAGATGGAAAAATGACGTCTTGTTTCATATCAGTGAATCCCCTTCCCTTGTTCAAACCCAACAATCTTTCATTCTTCACTATGTAAATGCTATCCAGACAACAAATGGATATTTAAGCCCCCACTATAAATGTTATAATTTTGTGAATTAATATAAATCTATTTTCAAAAGAAAATCTATTCTAATACAATTTTTTAGTTTCTAGATTTTGTATGGGCCAACATGCATATTAAGAAGGTTTACAATTTTGTATGAATCATATGTCAAAATGGGGTCTACATGATTTGGTTTGGTTCGATTTTCATCATTTTCTTCAAACCAGATAAAAAGTTTCATTTGAAATGAAAATCGAAATCAAATTAGTTAAAACTTTAAATTGTTAATTCGATATCGAATTAGCTTGGTTTGATTTGGTACTAAAATATCRTTTTAAAATTATTAGTAAGCTTCATTCATATGTGCAAGTTCATATGTTTTGGCTCTCATGCAGAATATTTGAATTTTGAATTCTTTCATACCTCATCACTAAATATCATGATCATAAAGTTGCATTAATTTATAATAGAAATTTTTTTTGTATTTTAAATATAAAATTTGAGGTATCCTAATATATCTAAATTATCTTTTTAGATAAGAATTCCCAATCCGTTTAGAAATTGTATTATTGATTTAACTCCTATTTAATCTTTTGATTCCTACAAGATCTTATATAAATCTTGGCACGTTAGTTTGCAGTATTCAATAAATAAAGAAAGAAATATTCATGTTGTGTTAGACTAATATATTGGCATTTGTTTGAAAGTAAATATTGAGAAATGTTTGCTCAATGTATTTTTACTGGGATTTATTATGACTGTTAATTCAGCCTACTACTAATAATTCATCCTATCCTAAGAAGATTCGAGAAACTAGCTAAAAGAATTTTTAGCAGCAAGAACGAGGCGTTGTTCACTCTTCTTTGTCGATAGATAATTCACCAATGTATCAATGGCAACAAGATTCAATATAGAGAGAGTTTTTATTTTTTTAAAAGCTTTAATTTGTGGAATGATTGATGTATAAGTCCATTGAACTTTTTGATTTAGTGAATTGAGTTTGACACCTGGACGTGGTTCCACAGGTATAGGCATTTATGCCAAGACCATGTTAAATCGTGTCTCTACCATCTTTAGTGTCGTTAGATATGTTTRTATTTAATAGGTGATTTTTAATCTTATAAAGTAACTTACTAAAAGAAGTAGTAATCAATATCAACAAGTGGTACCAAGTCAAATTATTTTTGCATTATATTAGATCTAAATAGAGTTGATTATTTGGCTTTTAGGTATATCTTACTTATCTTCTTGGATTAATTTATCATACGTTCTATTTTTTCTCTGATTGTGGAACACATTCGTTTCTGTGTGCACATAATGACACTCCTGTCTTTTTATTATGGATGAGTTTCATGACCTTCATGAAGGAGGTTCCACCCATAGACCTCCCTTGTTAGATGAAACTAATTATCCCATGTGAAAAGCCAGAATGAGGGCTTCCTTAAAGGCTTTAGATGAACGTGTTTGGACTTCTGTAGTTACAGGTTATAGGGCCCCTTCAATCACTAAGGATGACATTACCATCATTAAATTAATACCTGATGGGATAGCGATGAACTTGATAAGGATAACTGAAACTCTAAAGCTTTCCATGCTATATCTAATGTTGTTAGTCTAAAACGGATGCAAGTAATTACTACTTGTAAAATTGCTAAGGAAGCGTGGGATAAATTAGAAAAAAAAATGAAGGACTAATCAAGTTAAAATGTCTAGGTTGAGGAGTCTTACAACTAAGTTTGAGAATATATTTATGTCTAAGAATGAATTTATTGCTGATTTTCATGAGAAATTATATAATTTATCAAACGAATGCTATRCTCTTGGTAAAACTTACTCTAAAGTTAAATTGTACAAGAAAGATTTGTTTTCACTACCAAAGAAATTCAAAGCAAAGGTCACATCTATTGAAGAATGCTGAGACATCAACAAGATTGATCTGGATGAACTAGTAGGTTCATTACAAATATATAAGCAAAATTTAAATGGGTGGAACAAAGATAAGCAGGTAAAGAGTGATAAAGGGGTTGCCTTATCTCATACATATGGTGATAATAATTCCCATTCGATCAATTTGGAAAATTTAGATAAGGATACAATTGCATTACTCACAGAAAATTACAACAAATACCTTTGAAGGAATATCAAGAAAAATTTCCAGCCTAACAAATGAAACACACGTCCGCACAGAAATGGTTTCAGAATTCTTCTCCCTTGTTTCACTCAAAACAGTGACAAGGGTACAAAAAGACCAAAGGCATTCGGTGTAACGAAAAGTTTTGGGCATATACAATCTAAATACGCCAAGAATTTTAAAAAGAAAGGATGTGCCACAAAATCATCATGGAGTAACATTGATAAAGAATCACCAAAAAGTTCAACGAGTATGAACAATTTTTTTTTTGGCTTTTATGGTGAAAGAAGAAAGGGGGTCAAATCTAGTATGGAGGATGAAGAACAATTGGACATAGATACAGCGGACCTTGAAAAGGCCTATTAAGATATGTATACTCAGTGGTTAAATTATGTAAAACAAATCAAGGCCACAAAAATAGAGAGCCTTCAACTAGTGAAGGAAAATCATGCGTCAATTGAGAAAATAAAATCATTAAAAGAAGAGCTCATTGCAACTCAAATTAAGTTAGCGTAATCATTGAAGGATCTGGAAGGTTTAAAAAATATTTTAAAGAAATTTCAGATGAATACCTCAATCATTGACGATTCTAGAATTGGCTTCTAGAGTGACCACACAGAACCTAATGTGACCACAATGACTATAGACAGAAAGATCCAGCAGAGAAAATAACCCTATAAGGTTCCCAAATTTATTCCTGCTTATCATTTTTATGGTAAAAATGACATATTAGGCCAAAGTATTATAAATTACATTTCTATGTGCATAGAATGTTTCATGAAGAAAAAGTTGCATCTAAAAGAAATCATGTGATTAAAACTACGTGGACACCTAAGGCAACTACATGTCATGTTGCACACACATCAGTTCTTGCCTATAATTCTGATCAATGGCACTTTTAATAGTGGATATTCTAGGCATATGACTGAAAATTTAGACTTATTGACAAATGTTGAATCTTTTACTAATGGTTTTGTAACTTTTGGTGATGGTAAAAAGGAAAAATGTTTTGGAAAATGTATTCAAACCATGCATGGACTTATAAGTATGAATGATGTGCTCTATGTGAAAAGTTTAAAGGTAAATCTTATTAGATAAGTCAAGTCTCTGATGATGAGCATATTGTTCTTTTTACTAAGAATAAGTGCCAAGTTCTCAATGATCAAGCAATAAGCATACTAAATGGAGAACGATCTGGTGACAATTGCTATCTTTTAAATTCCTCAACTACAAGTCACAAATCTACTTTAAAGGCAACTGAATTTTTGCTTCAAAAAATGGGTCATTTAAATTATCTAGACATATCAAACCTATTAAAGAATCATGCAACTAGGAGAGTTCCAAAAGTCAAAATCAATATCCAAAAAGTGTGGACCATGTCAACTAGGGAGACATATTAAAATAAAACATCTTCCTGCTCCACATTTGGCAACAATACATACATTAGAACTTTTACACATGGATCTCATTGGAGGAAAAAGTTAGGTTTATGTTTGTGTTGATGATTTTTCTAGGTTCACTTGGATTAAATTTATTAAAGAAAATCTTAAGTTTTAATGCATTTAAGTCATTGTGCTTGAGGTTACAAATAGAAAAGGGGCAAAATATTGGCAAAATTATCTGAATCCAAAGTGACCATTTGTAAGGAATTTGAAAACTCTTCACATGCTAACTTTTGCAGTGACCAAGGTATTTGCCATGAGTTTTCAACTCCTAAAACTCCACAGCAAAATGGAGTTGTGTAAAGAAAGAATCAAACCATTCAAGAGATGGCTATGGTAACATTAAACGCAAAGAGACTACCTATGCGACTATGGGTAGAGGCAATGAATACGACATACTACATTAGTAACTGAGTTCATATTCGAAGTGGAACTAAACAAACTTGTGTTACAAATTGTGTAAAGAAAGACTACTTAATCTCTCTTATTTTCATGTTTTTGGTTACAGGTGTTATGTACTTCGAGATAGAGAACATTTAGGAAAACTTGATGCTAAGAGTGAAGAAGTAATCTTCGTGTGATACTCTACAAATAGCCGAGACTATCTGTATACTTATCCAAAATTTGTCAAATACTTGAAACTATTATTGTTGTTTTCTATGATGATAAAGAATCTATAGGAACTACATCTGAAGATAAAACAGAGCTTAGCGTGCCCACAATCTGTTCGAGTATGCCCACAATCACTTCTGACCAAGATGTTTCTATTGGAAATAATGTCTAAAGCAACATAGTTGATGAAAAAACAGAGATTGATAATCAAACTCTAGAAGAAGGATCAGTTAGCAAGYACAAAGAACCACCATCTTGGATACAAAAGGCTCATCCTCTCACAAAAGTYATTTGAGATTCTCAAGAAACTAGGGTAACTAGGAGAAAAACTAATTCAAATGAAATTACTAATTCTTGCTATATCTCCTGTGTAGAACCTCAAACAGCAAAAGAGGCATTTCAAGATGAACTTGGGATAGCAACAATGCAAAAAGAATTGGGGCAATTTGAACGCYATAAGGTTTGGAGTCTTATTCCAAAATCATCATATGCTAATGTTATTGGTACAAAATGGATATTRAAAAAATCAGATGAAAGTGGTCAAATTGTGAGGAACAAAGCTAGACTTGTTGCTCAAGGATACACTCAAGTCGAAGGCACTGATTTTGAATTGGCCTTTACTTGTTGTTGCACATTATTTAAGTATCAAATTGTAGCAGATAAATGTAAAAAATGCTTTTCTGAATGGTATATTCACTAAAGAAGCATATGTTGAACAACCCAAGAGATTCGAGGATCCTCATCATTCTGAGTACATTTACAAGCTTCACAAACTGTTGTAGGGATTAAAGAAAGCCCTACGTGTATGATATGCTCGCCTAACTAATTTTCTCCTAGACAATGGGTATACACGAGGTAATTCTAATAAAACTCTATCATTAAGTATGTGGGACAAGGTATTATGGTAGCTCAAATATTTGTTAATGACATAGTTTTTGGTTCCACATGTATTTCACATATAAATGAATTCTTACTCTCATGCTAACTGAATTGGAAATGAGCTTGGTAGGAGAATTGTCATATTTCTTATGTCTTCAAATAAAACAACTACAAAAAGGCATGTTTATMTCTCAAACCAACTATGCAAAGAATATGATTAGAAAATTYGGKCCTGAGAATGCGAAAGTTGCAAAAACACCTATGGGGACTACTATTCATCTAGGTAAGGATGAAAAAAAATAAAAATTTGATCCAACTCTATTTAGAAGCATGATTGGAAGTTTGCTACATCTCATTGCAAGTTGTCCTAATATATGTTTTAGTGTAGGAGTGTGGGTTCAATATCAAGCTACTCCTATGGAGTCATATCTTACTGTTGTTAAAACAATCCTTAAATATATTGTTGGAACAAGTGAACTTGGAATATATTACTCTTTTGATACTAATTCTATATTAGCGCGTTTTAGTGATGCCGATTGGGTAGGTAATATAGATGATATAAAAAGCACTTCAGGTGGGTGTTTCTACGTGGATGTAAATCTGGTCTCTTGGCATTCATCTCATTGTCCATAGCTAAGGCAGAATATACAGCAGCAAGCAATAGTTGTACTCAACTTTTGTGGATGAAATACATGCTAAATGATTATGTTATTTCTCAACAAAYGATCGCCCTCTATTGTGATAATATTAATGTTGTTAACATGTCAAAAAATCCTATTGTAGCATTCATGCATTAAAAACATGGATATCAAATATCACTTTATTTGTGATCTTGTTGAAAATAAAATCATTTCCATTGAACATGTTTCTGCTAAGGATCAACTAGCCAATATTTTTATAAAAGCTCTTTCATCTCATATTTTTCTGGATTTAAGGAAGTCCATTGGAGTTTGTTCACCAGTGTGAAGGAAATCTTGTTGAAAATAATCATTGTGTACTAGTGCTTTATGTTATATCCCTAGTTAAGAATTATTTTTCAGTGTGTGTGGCGTTTCATTTTCTGTGTGCCCACTATTACTTAAGTTTTTTATTTGCCATTGCTTATTGAAAGTCATGCTTTAGTTAGAAGGTTTAGTGGACAGTCTACTTGATAATAGTTCTACCACTCCCTATAAAATTACTTCACCGGATAACTACCACCTTTTGATGAGTGAAAGCTACCTTGAGTAAGTAGTTTTCATGTAATGACTCCTATCCTATGACTACTCTACCATATAAAATGCTACCACAATGTGCGAGTAAAAGTCACACTTTAAGAAATACTGAGTGTTTGAACATTTGTTCATTATCTCCCTATTGACAAATTTTTATTGGTAATATCTGATGTCAAATCTTTGATTTCATTGAGAGAAGGGGTGATTATTTTTTCCCTTGAGGACACATACATACACTTATGTCTCATGGTTGAAGTGGTAGTCTATATCTTGTAATTGTGTTTTTCTTTTCAACCTTCTTTGTTTTTCATATACCTCATGACACTTGTCTTTAGGAGCTTAGTCATGGTCATATCTGAAATTCTACTTTTTCTAGTTATATTTTGACCGGATGTATGTTATAGCATGTTTTCACTCTGACTTTACGTTAGTTTCTGTCTGATTTTCTTTCTTTGAGCGTACAACCCTTTGGATATTACTTGTTTTCAAAAAAGATAATTTTGGATATTTTTTATATATTGATTAAAAAATTGTCTTATTTTTTTTTTTGGTCCGTTCAACTTATTATTTTAGTTTATGGTGAATTTTTGTGATTTTTTCACAAATTCTCCAACTTTTCATCTGTTGAGTACTTAAGTTCGATGTATCTTAAGTTAAGGGGGTTAATTGCATTTATTTTACCCTTACCTTACATCACTTATAATGTTGGGGGACTATTTTGGTTAATCTATAAATTTTGTGGACTTATTTGGAATATGTATTCCTTTGTGGGCTAATTTAAATACATTTCTAATTTTATGGCTGATTTGGATAAATTCTTAACTTTTTGGGTTATTTTTTATTAACTTATAAAGTCTTAGGACTTAGACCAAATTATATTGGTCAAAAAAATTATTCTTTTTCTTCTCTTCTTCCCATTTCCCCGTTTTTTCTTTTCTCTCTCCTCCAAACTACCATTGCCAGTCAGTCGTAGTTTCTCTCACCTTCGATTTCTCTGCCATGGTGACCACGTACCACCAAATTGGTTGTGCCTCCGCTACTATGCCATTATCAGCACCGTCCGCCGCGCCAAGTGCAACTCCGCCGCTACTGCCTCGTAGAAGAAAGAGGTCTGCACCGTCTCTAAATTCCTCTGCTCTACCGAACTCCTCTTCCGCAAGTGATGACGTTACCCTCCGTGACATTGCTATTACCTCCTCAAGGCCTTGCGAACCACATATTTCTTCTCCTCCTTCGCATGTCAGTAAGAATCCTTGTTATAGTAAACCACAAAACCATACATTTGCTAAGATTAATTCATTTTTCTCTAATGCTCATCATGCTATCTAACAATCTAGGTTTAATAAAAGACTTATTCTTGCTGAAATTCTTGTGGATGTTGATGACTTTGGGGAACTTGATTTGAACAATATCTTGCATCAAAAGGGTTGGGATAGAACGGTTACTACATTTCATGCTCCTTTTGTCACATTAATATGTAAATTCTATATTCACATAGACAAGAATATTGAGTCCCCTAGTGATTTCCAAGTTCTTGTTTACTATCGGGGTAATTGGGTGCCTCCCTCAGTTATTGCTTCTGTATTACATATTCCTCATATTGAGATTACTGAATTTTTTAGTGTGAGTGAATTATCCATGTCTATGGAGACTCGTAAATTGAGTGGTAATTCTTTTCGTGCATGACCTATTTCTGGTGCTTTGTTTGTCACTTATCTTACACCAGTGTATAGACTTCTTCATAGAATTTTCTTGACAAATTGGATGTCTTCTTGACATAGTGCCACTGTTTGGGCTAATTGGGCTAAATTTCTGTATGTTAGAGGGACGGGCTTGACTATAGATGGCCTCCTCATCTTTCAGCAAATTTTGTGTGAGTCTCAAAGTGAGGGTGATAAGCATGTCTTACCTTTTCCTTGCCTAATTCAACGACTAACTATTAGTCAGAAATTAAAGGCTTCTCCTAATGAAACTTAGCTTAATGTGGAAATTCTACATAAAACAACCTATAAGGTTTCTCAGGGTCAGACACCTCTTCCTGATTCCTCCTCTATTCCACCAGTTTTTCCTTCTCACAGCTGGAAACATAGAATGTTTTTAGAATTTGAAAAATTACAACAAGCCCATACTAGTCTTCAAGAAAGTCATTCTCAACTTCAGCTCAGTAATGCTCAACTCCAGTAGAGTCATATTCAACTTTAATAGCGACATGCCTGCTTTGAACGCCATGCCCTACCTAAGTTGTTCGATATGCAAGTTGTTCTTCATCGACTGGCCGGTGCTTCAGCAGTGGCAACATCACTAATGTCTCCTCTTCCAGATTTTGTTTCTTCTAACCCTCCAGCTTCTCAAGGGACAGATCACGAATCTGCACTAGTTGAACCTACATTGTCTGGAGATGATTCACCAGTTGCCTTTCATAGTACTGCTCCTCTGCCGAGACAGGCTAATGTTCTGTATGACAGTGTTCGCCGATCTGCCCACCTACGTCAGCTTGGTTGACTTATGTCTTTTGGTTATTCATTTGAAACAAAAAGGGAAGTAATAGTTATACTGGATATTTTGCTAGTTATCTAATTATGATTACTGAATATTTTGCTAGCTAAGGTTACTGGGTATTTTTGCTAACTATAGTTACTAGATGTTTACATTAAAGGGGACTAACATCTATTTTGCATACTAGCTATGGTTTTGTTCAATGATGTTTATGTTAATGATGATGGTGCTTATGGATTATGACATTACTTTTCTTATTTAACATCTATTTTACATACTAGTTATGGTTATGGTTATTGAATGGTTATTGTTCAGTGGTGTTTATGTTAATCATGATGGTGCTTATGGATTATGACATTACTCTTTCTTTGATTTATAATTTTGATGAYTTATGGAGGACGATGTTGCTGTTTATTAAACTTTGTAGATAAATGAGTTTATTGCAAGATTATTAACAAATGTGTGTGTTAGATGAGGTATCCTAATGTATCTTAATTATCTTTTTAGATAAGGATTCCAATCCTTTTAGAAATTGTATTATTGATTTATCTCCTTATTCAATCTTTTGATTCCTCCAAGATCATCTATAAGACTTGGCAYGTTAGTGTGCAGTATTTAACAAATACATAAAGAAATATTCATGTTGTGTGAGACTAATATATTGGTATTTGTTCGTAAGTAACTATTGAGAAATGTTTAGTACTTTTGCTAGGATTTATTTTGGTTGTTGATTCA
Source organism: Rhazya stricta (assembly GCA_001752375.1). Taxonomy (NCBI): domain Eukaryota; kingdom Viridiplantae; phylum Streptophyta; class Magnoliopsida; order Gentianales; family Apocynaceae; genus Rhazya; species Rhazya stricta. The sequence goes on along the minus strand of MEJB01000012.1, from coordinate 1,910,816 downwards.
ACCTACTAGTGAGAATTCATCCTAAGAAGACTTGAGAAGATAGTTGAAAGAATTTTCAGCAGCAAGAAGAAGGCGTTGTTCATGCTTCTTCGTCAACAAACAATTGAATAATCTATCAATGACTACAAGATTTAATATGGAGGAATTTTATTTTATTAAAAGCTTTAATTTATTGAATGATTGATGTATAAATCCCTTAAATTTTTTTTATTTAGTGAATTGAGTAACAAAAGAGTAATATATTCCTCCTAACTCATTTGTAGCCATCAATCACCCTTGATCAAAACCAGTTGGAGAGATGCAATTTAGAAATATCAACGGCTTCAAAATTCGCTTCGAAATTGGCCCATTTCATTCAAAAACTAAAAAGGCCAACTCCGCAAATTTGAAGGATAATAAAATATTTATGAATTTTTGCTAAAGGAAAAAAGAAAAAGTAGGCCTTCGTTTTTCTTTTCATTTATATTTAAAATAAGAGGTGCAAAATTTAATACATCACGACTTCCGCTAGTGAATGAGGMTGTTGGAATGTCCTTTTATTCACGCTTCGAAGATTATGGTGTTSAGCACGATCATTATAATCATGAGACTCGCTCAAAATCATTATTGATTATTTTTTAATAGTTAAATGATGTCTCCTTCAATTGATTGTCTTATTCAATATTTAATCTATTATTAAACAATTACTCAATATCTAATCTATTATTACGCAAAACATCTTAAAATTTTCAATCGAGAAAAAGAAAGAATCATTTACACTCGAAAGATTAAGAAAGGTAATGTCCTCTGTATTTTTAAAGTAGAGCAACCTTTAATCTAAACAAGCTTTTTAATTTGATTRATCAATTATACCCCTCATTACTTCCATGGTTRCATTTTTATAACAGGTTCAAGATTCATCAACCAAGAAGGATAAAAAATGAAAAACATTAAAATGGTTAAGTTAAACCTTGAAGACTTTGAATAATAATAAAATTTAATGTGAATGCAATATACTGAAGTAATTACATGGAGTGTTTGATCTTACTAGTAAGGGTAGCGCTATAATAATGCAAAAAGTTAACGGCGGGAGGGAATGATCAAATAAAAAATGACGCCCGCTCTGGGATTGGGGATGGGGGCAGGCCCGGCGAACAAGGCTCATTTCGGAAATGGCGAGCCGCTCCCCCACCCTTTCCGCCCCGTTGCCATTTGAGTCGGGAATTAATTGTAAAGCGCAAAATTGCAGCAAACATCATAAAGTACTTATAGGAAGCTCTAAATGTCTTTTCAATTTTCATACATCAGTAGATGATGAATGCTCTTGGCTTGTACAAGATGGGAAAATTTTGGCAAAGCCATTAATCTACAAAACCTTTTTTTTTTTTTTTTAAAAGGACGGCTCTGCAAACCTTGAAATGGCGACTAAAAGACGAACTCTTCAAAACCTCATTTGTTTGTTCGAGGGACATGCAAAAGTAAACCCRAGCAGTTTTCTCTTCCTCAGTCTCCTTTCTCCCGTGTGCTTGCTTTTGGTCCTTGAGAAGCAAATTCAACCCCATATTGCAGCAGAACTAGGTCCTCTGCTGTTCTTTGGTAGATTCAGTGGTCCTCCTTTTCAATTTGTCGCAGAACACAGCAAGGGTCATATCATCCCCAGTTTCTGCTGCATGGTCGGACAAATTCCCGCCTCTGCACCTCGAGCTTTTAAGTCTATTACCGCTGCCCACAATAGTTTCAGACAAGTTGTTCTCAGATGTATTAGCATTTCCAACGCCATTTTCATGCACCTCATCGACTTTAACAGAAGAKGACGTCTTTTTTGCTCCACGCGATTGCCCGAGGAAAGAAGCAAGCGTCATTTCATTATCATCATAATCATCGTCACCATCTTCCAGTATTTTGTTAAGGAACTGCCTAGCCTTTGAGCTTTTATGTTTCTTAGGCTCTCGAAATTCCAAAGCTTTGGAGTTCTCACTTTTAAGAATATCGGGCGTCGAGTACTTAACAGAGGATGAGGAATTCCGGATTTGCTCCTCCGATCCAGCATTTCCATTCTGTAACTGAAAGTTCCCTTCAGGTGCTGAAGAGACCTTGCTAACATTTTCACTTCCTGGAAATGYAGGAATTTCTCTCTTCCTTTTCCTTGCTCCCTTACCCATTGTGATCAATGATTTTGCATTTGACAAAGAGGACAACTGAACATCTATTACATCGGCAGTACCATCACTGTTCCTTAAAGTTGACTTGGCCTTACTTTTGTTTCCAACAATGCTTTTAATCGGTTTTGAAATGGAAATCTCTAGGACATCTTCCTGTGGTTTTGAAGCCTTATTAGGCAGAGTGGCACATTCATCACCTCTACACAGTTCACTGACGTCTTCTCCACAAGTGGCATCAGAACCTCCATTTTCCACCATAAGTTCACTCCTCCGTCTTGGATGTAGTTTAGAAGCCTTTCTATGCCAAGTAGCACCTCCATTATCTCTACCCAGTTCAACCTCCTGCCTGTCGGTTATCACTGACGGGCTTGCTTCCATAAGGGATAATGGATGACATTCTGTCTCACAAGATCCAACTTCCTCGGAATGTAGTTTTGTTGCCTTTTCCTTGGATGCTGCGGCATTAGCAGAGGTTTTGTCCTTGGGCTTTCGTTTGCTTCTGCACAGGTAGATAAGTACGAATCATAAGCGACCAAATATTGCAAATGCACAAAGAACATCTAATCAAATAAAAAAAACCTGGATCTTCTCTTCTGTTGTTTGAGATCATTTCCCTCTTCACAGAGATCGTATCCAGCAGATGTTTCCAGATATTCACAATTGGTTTTTGCTACAACTTCAAGTGTATCTGGAGTCACCTTTACAGTGGTTTCTCCCTTCCGCCTACACACAAACAACCATATTAGAACAATAAGCACTCTGAGCACTATCTAATGCAAATATTTAAAAGCAATACCTTGATCTCCTCTTCTGTTTTCCATAACGATTAGCATTTTCATGTCCAGAAGCACCTGTTATTGCTAATACAGGAACAAAGTCATTGGGCCCCAAGGCAGGTCGTTCTGATTCCCGATCGACAAAGTTGGATATTAGTGCATCCCTTTGCAATTTTCTAGTAGCTCGGAGCAAAGGCACTTCCTCCGGAACCAACATCTTCCATCTCCTGATAGACAGAATRAAAGAGAATGAGAATCTATTCCATTAATCACCTGATGCAAGATATCTCAGCAAAGCATTTGACAGCACTTCCACCTCCAGCATTGGTTGTCAGTCCGTCGAGGAACAGATGCAGCAACCTTGGACCAACAATATCCATGCTGTGAAATGGCTGCTTTTAACTGCAAATCCTCTTCTTCAGTCCATGGATTCCAATTTAGAGATGGATCCAAGGAATTAACCCATCTGTCACCAGAAAGATTCCGGGGTAGAGGAAAAAGACATAATCAATCACCTCATTCACCTCAAATGGTTCCTATTCAACTCAAGACCAAATTAGTATTCAAATCCATAAACAAGTATCAATACCTTTCCCTGCACTGAACTTGCGTCCTACCAGGCACAAACTGAGCTATTTTATTCCAAGTTTTGGGTCCAAAAAGCATCACAGCAACTTTTAAGCGCTTGTCCTCATCAGGAGTCCATCTACCAACCTTTTGCCTGGCTGGATTAAGGGTCTTATTCCATCTGCATTTTTCAAATCACATAAACTGAAAAGGAAGAATAGATAATCCAAGTATTTCAACAGCTCTGACCAATTGAAGCATATGCAGCAAGCAGCTAAAATGTCTGCAAAGAGAACCTGACCCAACAAACGACGGGAAGGTACAAAATTCCCACCCTCACTATAACACAGGCAGCTAAAATCCATGATCACCAACAAAACCCAAGAACATACGTTTCGACTTCTATGTTATACAAATGCAAAGAGAACGTGTACATATGTGGTTATCAAATGAAAGAAACCTATAGACTGACATCTCCAGATTCTAATGCATGAAGCAAACTTGGACCAGTAGCCAGTCATACATGACGAATCTTTGCCAAGTAGGTTCTTTAAGAGTGGCAATATTTGCGGTCCAATTACCTTCATAAGGACTAAAATAACTTCATAGTTGCATTCCACATCAAACAACCACAGATTTATACCATGACGGGAACGTAAATACATGCTGGAAAAAATACAACCTGAAAACATTATTTTCAAGGGCATAAAACAAGACAGTTAAGCATTAAAATCTTGCTTGTATTTATTAAATAAAGTCTAGATATTGAAACTGAAAAAGATTTGAAAATGCTGAATGAGTAGTATATAATCATATAGCYGACAGTGCCACCACTGACCTTGAAATCCAATAAAAGCTAAATATTATTTGCAGCAGAAAAGTAAGTCAGAACTCCCATATGTTGTTCAAATTAGGCAAGCTTCGGTTAATGTTTCCTGCTTTTTAATAATTACAATCTCCATATTGTCTGATATTTCATGCCTATGAGCTTAATTACCAGCTGCAGAAACCTAACGAAATTGAAGAATAGAGCATAAGGAACAAACATCGAATATATGGAAGCTACACAAATTCTCAACCCAGCATGGCTCTTAGTTTACTTTTGACAATCCAGATAAAATTTGAATACTGTAAAAATCAAGAGCTAACTAACCTATTAGAGCACTGGGTACCAGTCCGTCCTTCCATAGCAGAAGCAACAACCTGCCAATTACTCTCACCGAAAGCTTCTACAGCAGCTCGAAGTTGATTATCCTCCTCCTCCGTCCACTCCCTTTTGAGTATTGAAGCATTAAGACTCCTTTGATAGCGAGCTAAGCACTGAAAGGGGGTCCTACTTGTTCCAAGTGATACAGCAATATCGACCCAGTTACTAAGCCCCTTCTGTTGAACAATATGCAGAAGATTCTTGTCCTCGACTGTGCTCCAAGGATTTCGATTAATTAAGGGGTCATCACAGTTCAACCACCTGCAAAGTTTTCACACACAGATCAATCATTTACATGAAATAAAAATAAAAATTGGGATAATAGCCACTTTCTAAGCTTTTCTTTGCTCTCAAACAATTCTTTAGGAACGTAAAGTTTGTTACAGATGGATAGAAACAATTCATAGACACAAGACAGGATGAGACAATCCCTAAGAGAAAAATTCACAATTTCTCATTCCACTCATCTGAACAAGGGCAAAAAATACAAGTCCATTATCTCACAATATAACACAGTCAACATCAAGGAGTATAGTTTGAATGAGAACCGTAAATACACAAAAACCATATACATTGAACTCATTACTTTTTCATTTTCTAGGAATTTGTTTATCAACTACCTTGCTTGACATTCAGCACCAGATCGTCCAGGAACATACATGGAGGCCAACTCGTCCCAGTTCACCTTTGGAATGAATRATCTCATGTTCTCCGGGGTAATATCATGATCCCTAATTGATGCAACAACGCTATCCACAACAGTAGAATCTCCAAGGGATCCATCTGCACCACTGTAAAAGTAAAAGCATATGTAGTAGAAGAAATCATAAGACATCAAAAATCCTAGAAATCTAAGAAGGGAAAGTATTGTGTACCACATCACTTGTTGCGGTAGCTACTAAACTTATAACAAGCCAATTTTTTTAAGATAAACTTTCACTTATTATACTGCATAAATTGCCTTGGATATGACAAGAATCCTCCTGAATAAGTTGAAATAGGGGACACATGTCACTCTGACTATTTTTGAACTAAWAAAWGTTACCATTGAACTAAGTAGAAATAGAGGGATATTCTYTCTGTGACTAATCTATACTATACCCAATTGGTAGGCATGTGAGAGCAGTTTAAGAAAAGACCATATGACAAGTGAAAGTAAAAACGCATGTAGTGGAAGAAATCGTAAGACATCAAATATCCTAGAAATCTAAGAAGGGAAAAGTATCATGTACCACATCACTTTCAGTAGCTATTAAACTTGTATCAAGCCAATTTTCTTAAGATAAACTCTTACTCATCATTATACTGCATAAATTGGCTTGGATATGACAAGAATCCGCTTGAATAAGTTGAAACAGGGACACATGTCACTGTGACTATGTTTTAACTAATAAAARTTACTATTAAACTAAGCTGAAATAGAGAGGATATTCTCTCTGTGACTAATCTATACTATACCAAATTGGTAGGCAGGTGAAAGCAGCTTAAGCAAAGACCATATACCTTACTTGATCAAGTAATCTCTTCAGCAACATTACTTGAAATTGTTGTTTCACACCTTTTGCAAGGTTTTCTTTTTCTTCCTTTGTCCATCTCTCCCTGCTCAGAAAGACAGGAAACTGTTTTAATGCCTCCCTGTAGTTAGCAACTTGACAATTCTCAGCAGGTCCATAGTACATAGCCGATGACTTCTTCTCATTAAGCTGCAGAAGAAAAATGAGTTCTTATAGAAATCTGATCTGTTTTCTACTTAAAGCTCAATAACATAACACAGATAAGAATATATAGGTGCCATTTTCTGAGACAAACCATATAAAAAGACTAAATACATGGTACGAGTTTTACACGGAAATTTATTATTTAAAAAAATGCACATAATAAAATTCTAATGAGTCAGTTAAAAAAAAAAAGGGCAAAAAAGTCATGATTATTATGAGCTCATTGACAAGCAATCATGAAAGGACAAAGGCTTCATCAGTGAGGATACAAAGCAGTAGATGAGCCTAAATAATAAGAAAACTATAGCATGAATAGTGGAAATTTGAAACTAAAAGAAAAAGGAAAACAAGAGTTCGTAATCATCTTAAGTTGTCTTCTACATTGCAAATAACAGAAGGGAAACACTATAACTAGTCTAAATATACTGAGACAAGGCAGCAGCTGCCAAGATAGAGAAAGACAACATCAGAATTCACATATTAAATCACTTGAGATTTTTTCCGAAACTCAAAACCAGCAGGAAATGAGGATAAAAGAGAAGAACGTCTGAGGGTTCTCCCACCTTTAATGCTATGTAAAACTATAACAAAATAAAAATCTCTATATATCTTTGTGTAATTAAGAGAGTAATTCAGCCAAATATCACAACTAATATATTAGTTGTAAAAGCAGAAGATTTTCTTTCGTTAAAATTAAAATATAAGAATTTGAATGAAACTATCACTATTAAATTCACCTTTGTATTAGCCCTTATCTTTGGTACAGATATTAGCTGGACTCGGGCATCCTTCTTTTGTGACAAGGCACGACCAGTCCTCTTTCTGCAACCAACCTGAAAATCTTTCAGGATTTTGACACGTTCCTTCAACTTTTTTATCTCTTCCCTTCTTGCTTCAATATGCAATAGCTTGGCCCGAATAATTTTTTGACAAGATCTATTCTTCTTAATGGCATCAAGAAATGCTTGAGCTGATCTAGGGAAGCCAGATTTAACTGGCAAAATAGGCGTATCATCAGCATCTGTTTTGTGCCACTCGATTAAAGTGGAAGGCTGAGCCTGGGCAATAATTGTACTGCATGCTTCAAAGTTCTGGTTGTTGCTGCTGCTTTTATCTACATAATCGGGAAACCCTTCCCATGCATTAGAACTCTTGACAAACAAATTATTGGAAGTTTCCTTTTCCGAAGCTATATTAATAACACCAACCTGCTCAGAAAGATGCCAATTATTCTCCGTGCTATCTTTCTGACTATCTGTATGAGTTGTAGAAAGGACCAAATGTTAAAACACCAAAAAACAAAATCTGAAGAAGTGGTTGAAAATGTTTTCTTCTTTTTTTTATCTTCTGGAAAGTATATCTGAAAGTAGAAAGACAGACGCTCTCAATGGAGCAAAGGGACAACTTCTGTTCTTTGGACACTTGAATAGAACACAATAACTGCTGGTACACATTCTAACATAACTACAATAAGACAAAGCATTCTGCTTGCAACAAAATAAAGTTCAAAATTTCATGTAAGACAATATTCTTTGAGCGAAAAGTATTTGGCGTCCAATGCATCACGAATTACTAAGCAAAGGATTAAATCATATGAAAGCAAAATGTATCAGTAACATACCCAAAAGCCACTAACTAAAATAGACCAACAGAATACACAATATACCGTAATTATAAGCGGCGAACCGGCGCTGAATAGCACGAAGGGTTTCAAAATCATCCTCAAAGTTATCCTCCTCTCCAGCAGGAGTAATGGAACACGGAGGCTTAAGCGTTAGTGGCTCCTCACTATCATTTAAATTCGCAAAGCGTTCCTGGATGCTACGGACCAATTCGAGGTCATTCTCACAGTTATCGCCATCCGAATCAGATAACAAAGTGGTGGCGATTGCATCGCCTCGAGAATTAGTAGTTTCGGTGGGAGAGGGCGATGATGGGAGACTATTGGGGCTTGTTCCAGCCTGAACACATGCCCTCCTTAGGGCTTCCATGTCTTCGCCGAAGCCATCGTCGGCATCGCTTCCGGAGAATTCTTCGTCGGCATCGGAAGCCATAACAGATTATTTTCTTTTCCGGACGTTGAATATAATCTTTAGGCTTTATATAAAAATGAAGAGAATGATCATAATAGAAGTTGAAGAGTTGCGAATTGGCAATTCGTGCCCAGCTAATCAACCGCCGGCCGGCGATAAGAATGGAGCTGCTCCTACCCAGAATCAATCCACTGCCATGACAGCAAGCACCCCAACCCCACCTCTGGAAGAGACCAATAATCAAGGGCCTTACGGACCTTGGATGATTCCGAAAAGACTTATCCGTCGCCCAGCTAATACAACAAATCACCCGGGCACCAAATCAAACCGAGCTTATGTGCCGGCAACACACCCTTTACCGGCGCACGGAAACAGCAAGTTAGCCACACAGAATCACGAGCCGGGAGAACTATCAGCGGCGCTAATGCAGAGCGCCAGGAATGGCAACAGAAAAGGAAAGGAAAAGAAAACGCTGTGGCTGATATGGGCGATGAAAATTGGGAAGACAAAAATGGAAAACCTACGGGGTCCTGGTTTGCGGCTCTGGAAATTAGGGATGAAGAAGATATGGAGGAGGATTTAACGTTAATTAGACATCAGATATGGAACTTAGCAGAGCCTTCTAAGAATAACTCGGTTGGCGGGTTAGCCGACGACAAAAATGAAGGCAGTGGCTTGAGGTCAAAAAGCAAACTGGTCCAAATCAAAATTCACAAGAAGCCTGCTATAAAGACAAAAGGGGCCCGCGTTGAGCCCAATCCAGTTGTAGGAACTCACAGCTTCCATCCAATCAAACCCACCAACAGGCCCAAACACAAAATCAATTTTTTGCTAGTACTGGAGAGGTAACCACACGGGCTAGTGGGCAAAATAAATATCACGCAAGCCCCAAGCAACCCCCTTGAGGTCACCTTTGAACCATCAATTGACTAAGGTGAACTTGGGCGCCTCCTACGGAGACTRCAGAACATGGTAATACYCTTGAGACYGGAAGAAATTTTGGATCWGTGAGGATGATGTAAGGTTAGCAGAGGTACAGCATACCATCGTGGATGAGCAAATGCCAGCTCACCGAGATTCAGTTCGTCGACATCTCCAGCATGATGGAGGCAGGTAAGTCTATTTAAAATTTATTTAATTATTTTCAAGAACTTACTTATATGGAATAATCGGGAAGTGGTATCTAATGAGTTGTATTAATATTTATTCGATCTGTTGAGAACATRTAAGTCGATTGTTCTTATTCTTGTGGAAACTAAAATCCATAGCTCCAGAATGCAAAAATTTCTATCTCATTTATACTTTTCAAAATTTATTATATCCGAAACTAACGGATTTACAGGTGGCATATGGATTTTATGGAAGTCTCAATACTTAACCCTTGAAACCATCTCAAATTAGTGACCAAATTGTGAATGTTGAAGTCAGGAGTTCGTATTGTAAACCGTGGATCCTTTCAGGTGCCTTTCGGGATGAGTTATAGAAGTACCTTCAATGTTTGGGTGATATTGTTACTTGTCTCTGGTTGTTGGTTGGTGATTTCAATCAAGTGCTTTATATGGATGAAAAGCAAGGCGACCAACAAGTCAAACACAGCCAAAACTGAGTATGTTAGGCTCATTTAATTACTGTCATCTAATCGATTTAGGTTTTATAGGACCTAGTTTCACGTAGACTAATAAACGAGACGAAGGAGCTCTCATCCAGGAGAGGCTTTATGGAGGAATCTATGATGATAAATAGCCACTTACTTTCCCGAAAGCTAGGTTCAACAACTAGCCTGCATCCACTTGGACAATCATCCAGTACTAATTGAATGCAATCCTAARGAGTTCTGTATGCCCAAACCCAAAACATTTCAAACTGAATGCAGCCTGGATGCTTCATCCTCAGTTTGAGGAATTGTCCAGCAGTCTTGGAGATAGCACCTATAGAATCTATTGGAGGCCATGAACTTATTTACTAGTGCAACCCAGAGCTAGAATCGGGAGGTTTTTGACAACATTTTTTGGAGGAAAAAGTGTATCAAGCATGTATTTTGGGACACAGAGAACCCTACAGAGGGGAGGATTTAGGTCCCTCTAGAATCTAGAAAACAAGCTCTTGCATGAATATGAAACTACTCTAAGACAAGAAGAAATGTATTGGTTTCAAAGAGCCTAAACCAAGTGATGACTGAAGCAGAGAGAAATGCTCACTATTTTCAAACAACAGTTGTTATCAAGAAAGCAAGAAATAGAATAAGCCAGTTAAAAAGAGACGATGAAATATGGYGTGATCAACAAGGTGAACTCAAAGAATAGGTATGCAATTTTTACCTAATTCTTTATTCCGCTAACTTATGTGTCAATGATATGATAGATAATTGAACATTCATGAGTCCAAGGCATGATGATATTAGGAAACTCAATAGAGCGGTTTCAACACTAGAAATCAAAATAACCACTTTTGAGATTGGGGCATATAAAACATCTAGCCCTAATCGAATGATAGCACTCTTTTATCGGAAATACTGGCACATAGTAGGGGAGAGCCTTTGTACTTACATCTAGAATATTTTCTACCAAGAACGGATTCCTGAGGAATTGAATGAAATGCTCATTTGCCTTATCCCAAAGAAGGAACATCTAGAAACTATTTCTCAGTTCAGGCCTATTGCAATTTGCAATGTCAGGACCAAAATTATCAATAGGATAATCACAAATAGACTGAAACCTCTAATAAGTAAAATTGTGAGCCTTTAGCAATGCAGCTTCATAGCAAGCAAATAGGTTTCTAATAATATTGTCGTGATCCAAGAAGTACTCCACACTATGAGGAAGAAAGTTGGGAAAAGGGTTACATGGCAATGAAATCTGATCTGGAAAAAAACTTACGATCGAGTTGATTGGAGATTCTTGAAGAAAGTCTTAATCATAGAGGGTTTTAGTTATGCTCTCACCAATTTAATTATGAGTTGTACCTCTTCAACAAATCTCTCTATACTTTGAAATGGGGAGACTCTCCTAGCATTTAAACCCACTCGTGGTATTAGGCAAAGAGACACTCTTTCTACCTACCTATTCACTATTTGTATGCAGGTAATTAGGCCATCAAATCAGGCTATTGAAAATGATGATCAGAAAGCAACCAGAGCTTCTCGAGGCAGCCCACCTATATCTCATGTTTTCTTTGCAAACTATCTTTATTCTCTTTGGGGAAGCAACTACCAGACAAGCTAACATTATGAAAGAAATTTTGAGGAATTTCTATAAACAATATGGTCAATAGGTAATTTTATCCAAATTTAGGATTTCTGTTTCTCCTAAATTTTCCCAAGTTTTTGCCAACAAGTTACCTTTATTGTTACAAGTTAGGCCTATCCAATATTTAGATGGGCCAAAGTATTAGGATGATTGACCCTAATAGTTTAGCTAGATAATTGACCCAATATACATAACTTAAATACAAAAATGATATTCATAACTCTAAAGTATAAATTAACATTTATTACACGTCAAGTAATGCCAAATAAAGGTAAAAGTCCAATGAATAGTTCCTAAAACTTGTCATACTACAACAAGTATAGCAGTTGATTGCATAAGCATCTAGTGACGGATCTATCGAGACGTTATCTTTCTCAACCAAAAGACATGGATCAGACATGTATGCCGATCAGGATCATGATTACGATGAGGTGGACCGGGAGACTGCGAGTGCAATTTTTAGGACAACAGACATCCCTGTTGCTGATGTCCCGGTTGAGAGTGAGGGTGAGGGTAAGAGTGAGGATGAAAATGAGAGTGAAGATGATAATGTGGAGATATCAGCTCCATCCCCACTTAGGCCTGGTCGGTCTAAGAGTAGTATTTTTGACTTCACCATACCATTCCTAGAGGATYCGAGTAGTATATGTGTGGAGGATATTCATCCATGGCATGTGGATCATTTGGTTGTTAGCCMCCAAAGCCAATCAAGAGGCATAACGATATTGCATGGTGGAGTACCACATATAGTACATCATGGACCGACCAGGAGTATGCCCCAGAGTAATAATGAGAGTTCAGAGTATGGTGATACTCAGATATTGGCCCGGAGAGATGGTCAATATTCGATAATAATCTTGATCAGCAGTCAAGCCATGATATTGTTCATATAGGATAGCAATTTGGGACGAAGGATGAAGAGATAGCTCATTCTGGTTACGTACAGAAACATGATTGGATGTACAAGTGGATATTGCAAGGACTAGCGCCAAGAGGCCCGGTGGAGTTTAGTCTATTGCTTGGTTATGGTAGACATGTTGCAGCAGCAATTTAGGAGGGTAACAAGCGAGGACTTTTGATGTGTCACACCCGACATGGTACAATTGACCGTTGGCCGCTATCCCATTTGCAAACAGAGGTGAGAACATATGTTGATGGATCTAAACTTAATCATCTCTATACTTATATAGTTGAGCACCTTGATCAGTYGTTGTTGTCTATATTTATTAAGAGATGACATCCGTAAACTAACATTTTCCATATGCCATTTGATGAGATGACTACTACATTTCATAGTATCCAACTCATTTTAGAGATACCAAGCGAGTGATCAGTTGTGTTCACTGACATTGAGTATTCAAAGATTATTGATGAAACTGCATCATATTTTAGTACAAATTTTTCAAAGATAGAGAAGTAGCGGACTCAGTGCCGAGCTGAAGTTTGCGCTTATCCATTAGTGTATCAGATCTCATATAAGTCTCTAGAATTATGCCAAGGGTTATTGGATACATTTACTGGGTGAGACATTATTCTTCGACAAGTCTTGTTCATATTCTTGAGTTTATGCCTTTCGGTCAGTCCAAAAGGATTTGGGTTCTGTATGGTCATTCTCATGGTGATCTGCTACTTGACATACTTATATCAAGAGCTTCGGATTGTCAGTAGGAAAGGGGCTACACAGCTTCCTGGTGATCTACTACTCTGTCATACTTGTTGCTAGTATAGAAATTGATTCTCGCAGTTTCATTGTATGGTGATAGGGTTGCACCCAGACAGCATTAGTTTGAGTTCATGGAGGTTCGTTGGGTCATAGATATTTCGACATTTTTGCCCTTGACTCTTGAGTTAATCACGGTGCAGCAACCTTCATAAACCATCACACTTGGGCACTTATAGGTGTCTTCACACTTCATACCATTAGAGTTGACCCTTGACAATCCTGTGCCTCCCTTGCATCCGAGTTGGGAAAGATATTATCATCCCAATGTCCATGGTTGGATTGATTGATAGACGATCATGTAGTACATTGCAAGAGAAGCAAAAACGCAACGAAAGTTAAAGATAAATTTTTTTACCTTCTCTACGTGAGTTTAGGAGTAACTTACTTGTTTTACTTTCTCTTGAAACTAGAAAGGCTCTAGGTTTTCTTGTTGGACGTGCCGAATTTCTTCGTTGACTCAATTTTTCGGTCTGAGCTAAAGGAGGTGGCGACTCTAAAGGCTGCCCAAATTCATTAATTTGTTGAGGGTATTTCTTTCTAGCAAGTCTTTCACTTTTGCGCGTGAAAACTGCAAGCCGGTGATTTTACGTATGACTCAACATTTTCTAGATTAGGTTTTGGTGAGAACCTAGGATGAACAAAGAGAGAGAGAGAGCGAGAATTGGCGACTAGAGGGAATGTAGAGATTAGATCAAGATGATTCTTTAAAGAGATGTTATATTTCTTAGGGTTAAAACCCCAAAATAATGAGCCTTTAAGATCCACTAGAAATAGGAATTTCGGCCAAGGTATAGAATCTCTTGGGGTGGCCAAAATTCCTAGTTTTTTCTTAGGCGATGCCTGGTCCCTTCTTTTTATTATCTCTAAATCCATTCTTTAATTAATTTTTTACTTAGATCAACCCCAGTAATTAATTAGATATTCGATGGACCTATCCTAAACTCTAAGATCATTCTTTAATTAATTATTTATTTGGATCAACCTAAGTAATTAATTAAATACCCAATGAATTAGTTTTAAGCACGACGCCCATTCTTTAATTAATTCTTTACTGGATCAATCCAAGTAATTAATTAGTTAAATATCCAACGGACTTATTTTATTCTAACCTAATAAATACGGACTAAATTGAATAAAATAATATCTATCATTAACTCAGTTCATCCTGTGTACAATTAAGTACTCAGATAATATTGAGCTACCCAAGAAATTAAAAAATAAATTATTCATGGCTACTAAAATGACCAAAATACCCTCACTATCTAGTAGTTGTATCTCGTCATTCTAAGTGTTTCCTTTATCACCATATGGATACACTGACCCCACGAACAATATTGCATGAGCATAGTCTTCGACCTACATATGAAATGACGAATATATCATTTTGTGTAACATCCATCAAAGAGAGAGGAATAATGTACTAACACCTTCTCAATGACATGTATCATCCTTACATTTCTAGTCGTATAATTCATGACAACTTTGAATGTCCTTACTCATCACTAGGAGTTACCCAAAAGTAAACATTTTAAAGTCACGTTCCCAGGGCCCTGGATCATTTGATTATCCTTTACACAATCACAAAGGGGTAACTAATTCTTCACAAAGTGAAGCACAAAAACTATCTTGTACCAGTCTATCTTAGTTAATTAGATATTATATTCCTAATAGATAGGGTTATTGATCTACAAAAATATCTCACTTATAGTATATCAAAGAACACAACTCTAGGCTTACTAGACCACCAACTAGCACTCAAGTACTAGGATATTCATCCATGCAGTAGCAGTGATAAATAATATCACTTGTCCTACTATATATATATATATCAAATATGCTTGTGCAATTGGAGTGAATGGACTATCCACTGACTAAGGTAAATAATTCACCATTAGAATCATTTTTACAATGATCTTATAATGATAGAATGCTCAGTTCTACCAAATGACCAAGAGCCTATTTGTCTTGCTAATTAAGTAGACATGATTTATGCCTAACCATGAAAAGCGACCCGTCACATAAATAATTTACTTAACTGCTTGGACTTATACGAACAAAATATGCAATTCAATGTATGTACCAAAATGGAATAGATGGAATTACTCTTTTATTGCAATTTACAAAAATATATTATCTTTAGGGCATACTATTCTAACAGGTCGGGTTTAGAGATGGCTTCACTCATGATGTACTGATGTATTCAATTATTACATTTTTATTGATATATTTAGTTATTATATATTGATAAATATATCCCTTCCACGTTATTTTTCAAATTTTTAATATGTTGAGTATTTAAATACATTCACGTTATTGAAGTATGATCTAATATATAGATAAATAAATTAAAACTACATAGATCATACATCAATAACAAATATTTTTAAACATAACACATGTTTTTAGTCATACATCATTGATGCTTAAAATCTATACACCACATTCTCCTATGCGTAGATGCTGGGGGTATCTGTGTTGGTGTCAATGGATGACTTATGATCATTTAGCTCTCTCCATGAGATCCATGGCCCTAAAGGCGTGCTTCAAGATCTTCAGCAATGAGTATGCCTTGCTGCTGACTGTAGAGATGACGCAAATGAGATCATATTTAGACTATTGCTTGTGGTATTAAAAAATATAAAAATGCGTATTAACATGATATTTCAAATATGACATTAAAATGAGTAATTAAAAACATACCAAGTCTATCAATGGTGCGGGTGCGTAAGGCGGGGGCACAGAGACATAACATAGGGGCAACACCAGATGGCATGTGTGCCGCTTTTTGCACTATAGAATGAATACGACCCAGGAACCATAGAAGAGTCATCCGATGTTCGCCATGGTAGAACCGCTTGCTCTCCAAGAATTTTGTTCCCCTAATGTTATGGGATTCAGGATAATTCTAAGCCAAGATGGTAGAGACTACATACTTCCTTGGCTCTAATGGTGGGTAACAATCTACGGACTAGATAGGGAAACAGGGAAGTGTATGTACATATCTGTACTGGCAAAGAACACGTTCAGATATAGATGAATCCACCACTATCTTATATCTAACGATGCATGGTATAATGTAATCGGCATCTCGTTTACATCGATTCCAAAATATGATGTCCAAATAATCTGCAAATAAATAAGAAATACAAATAACACGGCAAATAATAAAACTTGACCATCAAATTTAACACGTTATATAATAAATGAGGTCTTCTCTATAGGTCACACAGACTAGGCRTAGAGCGTCGGCCCTGGCCTAGGCTATTGGCCCGCTAAGGTTTGGTGGGTCAACAGCTTTGGCTATGCTGAGCTGGCATGGCTCCTCAATTGACGGAAAGCTTGGCTAGCGTGAATCACAAAAAAAAGAAAAAAAAACATGAAATTTACCTCAAATGGTTATACAATTGGGGGGCCAAGTGAAGAATTCATATTGAATATTTGTTAAATGTTCTTTGAATTTTTAGAGAGAAATCAGAGAAAATATTTTTAGAGAGATGAACTACAGAAAAAATAAAAGGACAAAAGAGTAAAGTGTCCAAAATCAACTGTATTGTATGATAATTATTTTGCTACAAATAATATCACCTATTAAATATTTTTCATAACACAATCATATAGCAAAGTCGATTTTGGACCCTTTACTCGTTTGTTCTTTTATCGTTTCTCTACCCTATCTCTCTAAAACAAATCTCTGAATTCTCTTTAAAACTTCGAAGAACATTTAACAAATATTCAACATGGATTCTATGTTTGATCCACATAATATATCATTTTAGATAAATTTTATGTTATTTTTTAAAATTTTGGGCTGATCATGTGGCCTGATTGTGTGGCTCCTCAATAGTCCACTCGGCTTGCCTTCCTATGTGTCCCAAGACCAAGTCAGGCTAGTTAGGCATGGCTCGATCCCGAGTCACRCCAATTCCATGTAGGCCTCTAGATTGATGACTCAATCGTGGTGGGTGGCTGGGCCAATTTTGGCTAAATATTTTTTAAAACAAATCTTAAATTTTTTTAAAATTCATAATTTCATGAAATAAATTACATATATAGATAGATAAAGTTGAATATTAACCCTTAGTCGGAGAAATTTCAATAAAAAGATGTAAATCGACTTCCAAATGAAAGAAAAACCGATTTTTGGTAACGAGAATTTCGATTGGAGAGAGAAGAGAGAGAAATATTAGGAAAAAATGAATGAAAAACCTTTTATATATGGCTATTTTTGGTAACTAAAAGAAATATTCTATGTTGACGATTAATTACGTGCTATGAATAAAGTTTTTTTATTATAGATAAAGTGTGTGGGAAATTGGATTAAATTTGGACACCATCCTCATAATGGAAATCCCATTTTTTCTTTAAATGTATAATTGGGGTTTACAATTTTTTCGAAAAGACCTTATCCATCCAATTTTAGGTTACAACCTTTCAATTTAACACATTTTTTAACTCTTTGCCCAAAAAAAAAAAAAAAAGAAGAAGAAGAAGAATTGGCATGGATAAAGAACCGAAGAAGCAAGACTCTAGTAGAGGTTTTCCTTTCTCATATTTGAAAAACTTTACAACACAGAATGTTTTATATACATACTATCTTTGTGTCTCATGGATGAATCCTATTTGAATTTTGTTGATGTGTTAAAATGTCTAACCGATTATCTTGGTTGCAGTGGGCTCAGCTTTTTAGAACAAAGAGGTCTGAGTTCTGACGAGCTTGCTGATGGATTGACATATCAAATCCGTAGCAACCTCCTTTTTAAGTATGTCTGGTTTTTGAGTTAGTTTAAGGAAGCCCTCAACGAAGTGTGCAGGTCAACTGGCCAAAAGTACAGTTGAGTCTTTTATGTGGATGGTTTTATTCAGCCAAGGATTT
Source organism: Rhazya stricta (assembly GCA_001752375.1). Classification (NCBI taxonomy): domain Eukaryota; kingdom Viridiplantae; phylum Streptophyta; class Magnoliopsida; order Gentianales; family Apocynaceae; genus Rhazya; species Rhazya stricta. The sequence continues at coordinate 1,892,533 of MEJB01000012.1, read as the reverse complement.
CAGACAATGCGTGATATACGGTTGACTCAATGTGTTCAAGCTAAAATATGCTAACTGGGTTGTCCATTAAGCTAAGAAAGCTAATAATAAAGCTAGCAAACGGAAAAGCTTGGGAAATCGGCAAAACAAAAAAGTAAGTGCAATCATGAAGAGCCATTAAATAAAGAAATTTAATGAAAGTAACAACACATCTAAGCTAAAGAAAAGTGTAACTAAGTTGTAAACAAAGTAATAAGAAATCCTAAAATAAGGATAAAATGCAACAAAACTGTAAAGAAAGAATTAAACAAGTTATGCATAAAGAAAACTTCATAAACTCTAGCTATAGCAGAATTACTTAAGGTTACCTAAACGAAATATCTTAGCCTTTGAACTGAAAAAACTGGGACGTCTCATCACTGTGCTAGCCTAATGAAGCTGAAAATACTGATGTGCTTGATTTTTGGGTTTGATGATCTAGGGCTTATCTTATTTATACTTGACCAAGACAAACCTGCTTGCTTGGAGGCGAAGTAAATCAAAACCACTTTTTCCACTCCCTAACTGCATGCTTCTCCTTCGGTCGACGTCATATTTTCTCGCTCGGCTGGTAGGTAATGTCCTAGAATCAAGGTCAAGTAGTTTGGTCCACTCAATCGATCAGCTAGTCTTCGATCAATTCCACGTGCGCTACTCTAGTAGCCTATTTGGTTTGCTTTATTCTTTTGTTCTTCGGCTGATATTGGCTTGCTCAATTTCTATCTTCTCAATCATCCATTCTCCAACTGTGAAACCTTTCTTCTAGGGGTATCTACAACTGTAGGGGTTTATTTTTCCTAACCTAACTGTTACATCTTTTTAGTCGTTGACTTCAGCTATTTTTAGGCGTCAACAATTTTATACATAAATTTAGTAAGATATTACTTAACAAAAAATAATTATATTAATTAAAGCATTTCTCATCTCGGCCAGTCCTAGATAGGGCTCTATTTAGAATGGTTTATTACTATTTTGCATCACAAGGAGACATCACGAGCAAGTATGCTCGATTGTGTGGTTTACTTATAAATAAAGAAATAATATATAAAGAACATAAAATAGAAACAATAAAAAGATTAAAAAAAAAAGTGCATAGTGAATGAAATAGTCAGGTGTTTAAACCAGSCATATGCATGATTCAGGGGGTTGAGCTATCCATATGATTAAAAATAATAGTAGTTAATAATATAGAAACTGTAGTGATAATAATGTAAGAATTAACTTACATGTGATGTAAGAAACTTGATACAAAACTTGAAATACAACTTCAGAACTTGATCTCAAACTTCGGAGAATCCTTAGAAGAAATCTATCTAAAGGTTGTAATATATGTGTTCTTATGTGTCCTAGAATAGTCTCTTAAATATATGAAAATCGAGGTAATTAAATAATATATTGCAAAGTGCTACAGTGTTTTTCGCGAGCTCTACACTGGAATTTGAATCAAGGTTGCAAGTTGGTTGGCTATTCGTTTTATCATAGACCTTTCAAATAAAGTTTGAGTCGACTGAAAGTATAGCTAAAAACTAAGCAAATATCTTGTAACTGGAGTTAACTAAGTATTGTCGTACAGACCAAAGTAAACCAGCTAGCAAGCTAAGAAAGTCGCAAATAAAGCGGTAAAGAAAGGTGTAAGAAAACAGTAAAGGAATTAGCTTAAGAAAATAGTAAAGGAATTAGCTACGAAAAGCGGTAATCAGTTGAACTAAAGAAAGCTGTAAACAAAGCATATCAACCAAAGCTATAGTTAAAGCATGGTAAAGAAACTATAAATAAGGCATGTTAAAGAAATCTGCAAATAAAGCATATTAAAGAAAGCTGTAAATAGAACATGTTAAAAAGGTTATAAAGAAAGCATGTTAAAGAAAGCAATTCAAACACAGCATCGTAAACATTATCTAGAAGATGGACAAATTATACATCTAAGTTAGTCTAGGACAAAGGCAGAGATAGGGCGGGGGGAGCGACAGTCGCCCCCCAACATTTTTTCAAAACCTTATGTAGTGTTGATATTTTTAAAATATATATATAGGAGTTTTGCCTCAAAACATTATTTCATCCCTCTCCCTTAATCATCTACTTTGGTCCTCTCAAAGTCAAGTTTATAACTCCATCTCTGGTCTAAGAAAACTGTAAATAGAATGAAAAGACATAATTTGAATAAATAATAATATGATTTTGTTGTGGATTGGGTCAGGGATTCGAAGTTCTTCCTCTTCTTCCTTTTATACTCGTCCAAAATGGTCCTTCTTGCTTGGAGGCAAAGTTAGCTTGGTACTGCTTCCCACTCTTCCTGGTTGCACGCCTCATTCTCAGTCATGTTCATATTTTTTCGCTCAGCTGTTTAGGTAGTGATCGAGGATTTAGATTGGGTGTCTCTCATCTTCCATTTGATAGGCCTGACCTTGCTAATCGACGAAATTCTTGACAATCTGCTGGATTTTCTGAGCATCTTCTACTTTGACTCTCCCTAGGATTCAGCCGGACCATCGTTCAACATTAGGAGAGATTGTTTATTTTGGTTTTTTTTACTGGTTTTGACTTCTTTTCTCTTAGTCGATTGATGTGCTATTTTTCTTGTGTAACACCACACACACACACACACACACCAATATATATATATATATATATATATATAATATATATATATATATATAGTATATATATATAATATATAAATTGGAATTATTGTGTTAGGTAAGTTCACATGGTTGAATGTTGATAGTTGAAAACAAAGGGATAAAGTTTTTTAAAAAAATTGAAATTAATTGATTCTGTCCATCTTTGTGCTCTCTTTTTTCCCATCAACTTCTCTAGATGAGTTAGCCGGTCACAATTATTGCATGACATCATCGATTTCACAATGATTTTTATTTTATGGAATTTTAAAATATTTTTAGAAACGTATAGACACGAAATGCTTTCTCAGGCAATAAACCACATAAGATCATAAAAATGAGAATTCTCAACGATACTCTTGCTATAATGCACTCAATTGTCCCAACTATTACTTGTTTGTTCGAACTACATCCCTTCCCCTAACTGTTGAGGAAATCTCAAGTTGCCGTCCCAAAATTATTTGGGATAATGAAGTGATTGACCTTGATGAAATTAGCTATCTGCAGTTTGTTTTTCTTTTTTTTCTTTTGTTATTTTATTGTCCATATTTGGGATAATGGTGTGATTAATTAAAAAGACGTGTAAAATGCAGCAAAAGGAAACACAACTTAACTGCAAATTGATGATGGGACTTGAAAGAGAGAGTCAGGTCTGCGGTGATATGGAAACTCTATATAAATCTTCACCCAATTTCAGTGCTTTCTGCCACCATGAAGAGCTGCTTCCAAATGGCATTTTCTGCAACTTTTTCTTCCTTTATTCATCCGCAATTAAGGGATATCGTAGCCAAAATGTCTCTGTTAGATACCATCTTGTTCTATGTTAGTATTCTTTCTCTTTTCTTGAATTTACATTATCCTTTCATAAATTTGTGTTGTTTTTAGTTATTGTATTTGAGAATTTTGTTTTTCAGGTAGTACATTTTGTGGACAAGTTTTGGGCATGGCATAGATTGCCAGTACTTCTGGGGTTGGCTTACTTGGGAATAAGAAGACACTTGCACCAAAGGTACAATCTTTTGCATGTTGGAAGAACTAACGGCCGGAGATACAATACCGGGAAATGCTGGTACCGGACGGCCGATGGGACCTGCAATCATCCTATGGATGATAAAGTTGGAAGTCAGGGAACATTTTTTGGTCGGAATATGCCTCCATCGACTTGCTCTTATGGGGTAAGCTAAAAGTTTTGTCTTGGTTCAATCCGAATCAAATTGCATAAGAACTGCAAAATGATGCAGGAATTTTTCGGTAGCTTAATTGTCTATTTCTGAAGCTAGCCTAGGCTTTTTTGGAAGCTAGCTAAGCTAGGTTTTGAAACTAGCCAGGGAAACTTCAAATTCAATGATAAACTGATGCTACGAGCCAATTCTTATCATCATAGTCTCCCTATTCATTCTGTCGATTCTCGGAAGTTTTTCTAGAATTTCGTTTTGCAAATATTGAAGTATGGAACTTTTCATTGTATACCATTACATGCATGATATATGTAGGAATTAACTTAAAATAGGTGATATGAGCTAAAAATAGCCCAACCTGCAAGTGTAATGTAAATCTAAGCCTTCAGCATTTTTCTAGTTATTTCGAAGTAAATGCATGTTAGACATATTATTCATATATGTCTATATGATTGGGAACATCATTATTACGGATTTCAGCCAAAAACAATTTACAATTTTTGCAATTCATACGTAATTGTTTAAAAGCATCGTTCAATCAGTGCAGTTACTGGATCCCCATCCAACAACTGTAGCCACAAAGCTATTGGAAAGAAAAGAATTCAAGGATTGTGAAGAGCAATTAAACATGATAGCATGCTCATGGATACAGTTTATGATTCATGATTGGGTTGATCATATGGAGGACACCGAACAGGTAACAATCACTATCATGCATCTGAGTTAAAGCACAAATATGAGGTTTCAGCAGTCTGTCAATAGATCATATTTGTCAGAGTGATGTTTCCTCTCCCCTGTCCTAATACCAGAAATATATTGTTTTTGGTGATATCTGTAGTAACTGCAAAAGCAAGTAAAAGTCTTCAATTGGTGTTTAAGAAATCAAACTTCAATATTAGAATATGTAAATGAAACTTGCATACTAAGAGTGTGCAGACAATAGACCAATATGCATCAGCGCATATAAGGTGCTATAATGGAATCTGATGATTTGTAGTCAATTAACAGGTTGAACTGCGAGCTCCTGATGAAGTTTCAGAAAGGTGTCCATTGAAGTCATTTAAATTCTTCAAGAATAAAAGAGCTCCTACAGGTTCAACTGACATGGAATTTGGATTTCTAAATACGAGGACTCCATGGTGGTAGGTGTATTTTATCTTTGAAAATGTAATAATTGTATAGGTAGATAAATCTTAGGCTTCTGCTAAAAGAATAATTTAAAGGTGAAATGGGATAATGGAAGTAATAAGGAGACTTGYGGACACGAACCAATCTATTCTGTATCAAAACATAAACACTTGTGTTCACTTTTCTGTATCATCTTTTCACCATTTATCGCCTTTGCCTTCTGACTGAATTAGGGATGGGAGTGTCCTGTATGGCAATAACACAGACAGCATGGTTAGGGTGAGAACTTTTTCGGATGGAAAATTGAAGATCTCCAGTGATGGACATCTTCAACATGACGCTAATGGCATTCCTGTATCTGGAGACGTCCGAAATGGTTGGGCAGGCTTCTCACTCTTGCAAGCGTTGTTTGTCAAAGAGCATAATGCTGTTTGTGATATGCTAAAAGTAAGTTCCACTAATTTCTTATTCATTTAGAGAGAGAGAGAGAGAGAGAGAGAGAGAGAAAGTTTCGCCATTTACTCTTCAAGGATAACATTGTTGTTTGCCCCTGTAAATATCAAACATCGCTTCAGTCTGCTACTACAGAAGAATATTAACTAAATTTTCACTGCACATGAATATGCAGCTTTTTACTTTGTTCGATTTAAGATTCTCCAGCTATGTCATTCTTAAATATGCTAACTCTAGGTCTAATTTGTAGTCCTTTTCCGGATAGATTACCGTATGTCTATTTCTGTTTCTCTTGTTTTTTCCCATATCCAGGAAAACCATCCGGACTTTGATGATGAGAAGCTCTATCGACTTGCAAGATTAGTAACTTCAGCAGTTATTGCGAAGATCCATACTATTGATTGGACAGTTGAGCTTCTGAAGACRGATATATTGTTAGCAGGAATGAGGATCAACTGGTAAGACAACAGCTAATGGGCATTATTAGACATAGATCAATAGAAACAGCCTTGTCCTTTGGACATCAAAAAAAGAAAGGAGAAGGAACTGATATAAATTTAAGACCTCCAATGCAAATTCTTGAAGTTCCTATCTCTGGTWAAGGAAGTTYATCAATTATTTTTGTAAATGATTTCAGTAGAAGATTGAGTTTGAACTCCACTGAAACAAATATCAATTGTTGATGTTTACTGCACTCCAGGTATGGATTTCTAGGAAAGAAAGTCAAGGATTTACTTGGACCCAAGTTTGGACCAATACTAAGTGGATTGGTTGGTCTCAAAAGGCCTAGGGATCATGGAATACCCTATTCATTGACTGAAGAGTTTGTTAGTGTCTACAGAATGCATTCGCTTTTCCCTGACAAGTTTCTTCTAAGGGATATGAAGACATCAACTTCAGCAGATAAATGCCCACTACTTCAAGAAGAGTATGATTTTTCCTTGCAAAACTTCCATATTTATTCTGTACTGCATCCAAGGAATCTTTGAAAAATTATCAACTTAGATGACTGTATATTATAAAGGCATAACATGATGATGGTAGATGACTAGTGCATAAAGGCACATAATTAGGAAAGAATAGATGATTGTATATTATAAAGGCGTTCGTGGCTTTGATCTGGTGGTGGGGTTGGTTATTTAATTGCTGGTGCTATTTGAGGCAGTACTAAGGAGATATCATGATGATGGTAGTCTGGTCATGTAATAGGTAACAGTAGCTCGGAAATAGTGATCTTAAAAGCTGAACAAATAGCTAAGATAAGGAAACTAGTGATACCATTACATGAATTCTCTTTTGTCTTTGGTACTAGCAGCATGTTAAGTGATATTTTGCTTCTGAAGTACTAGAAGTCTCAGCGCTAATTTCCAACAACATGTCCTCATCAGGGTTCCTATGAAGGAACTGGTAGGCAAAGAAGGAGAGAAGAGACTGACAAGCATTGGCATGGAGAAAATGTTGGCGTCAATGGGTCATCAGGCATGTGGAGCTCTCACACTTTTGAATTATCCGTCGTGGATGAGGAACCTCATCGCTCACAACATTAATGGAGAAGATAGGCAAGATCCTGTTGACATGGCTGCACTGGAAAGTATGGATCTTTTTTGTCTCCGCACCCACCCACTTTCACCCAACAGATGTCATATAACTAACATAATTGTGAATTCTAACATGATGGTTCCTTAGTTTATAGAGACAGAGAGAGGGGAGTTGCCCGGTACAATGAATTTAGGAGGAACTTGCTGATGATACCAATTAGCCAGTGGGAAGATTTAACTGATGATGAAAAAGTAATCAAAGCACTCAAGGAAGTCTACGGAGATGACGTCGAGAAGCTTGATCTTCTAATTGGACTACATGCAGAAAAACGAATCAGAGGATTTGCTATCAGTGAAACAGCATTCATCATATTTCTACTCATTGCATCAAGGTATATGCCATCTTCTTGGAATTCAGGACTCAACCATTACTAGATATCTGATTAATTGGCAGTGAACTGTCCATTTACATCTTAATGAAATTTCAGGAGGCTGGAGGCTGATCGGTTCTTCACGACCAACTTTAATGCTGAAACATATACAGAGAAAGGATTAGAATGGGTTAACAAGACAGAGACATTGAAAGATGTTATCGATCGACACTTTCCTGAAATGACAAAGAAATGGATGAGATGTTCAAGTGCATTCTCTGTCTGGAGTTCACGGCCGGCAGCTAAAAATCATATACCATTGTATTTCAGAGCTACACCATGATCTACATTTGTTCAAACTGTCTATTAGCTTTCTATCTTCAGTCATGCTACCCAATTCACATATGGTGCAGATTCTCATGTCTCATTAACATAACTAAAATAAATCTTGATGAGTTTCTCTTCATCTTCTCTGAGGAACTATATCTTCTTTTTTCTTTTCTTTTCTTTTTTTTTTTTTTTTTGGGGTAAGAAAGGGGGCGTCTTTCTTGAAATTGAAGTTCAGGATATTTTATATACCCAATGCTTTTATCCTCTTGTGGTATGAAGATGGAGGAAAAAGGAAGAAACATAAAGTTAGTAACTAATTTTTGCATAATGTGGGGARAAGTGTTGTGCTGTGAAAGAAGTCTTGTGATGAGAAGTGCCATGATGTGAGGGCAAGTGCTGTCAGCGGTTGAAAATTTTATTTTTTTATTTTTTCCGATAATAACTAAAAGTCCATATAGATAAATACATTGACAAAACTTTTTTTTTTTTTTTTTACAGTTAAAATTTATCAAATACTTTGACATATTTCTTTCACATCAGCTGATATTTACTAATGAAAAGATTAATCCCAGAGCCACCAATATAGTTGATATTTCATTTAGTAGGAGCATCGCTTTTGATTATCATCATGTAGGGCTGCATTTGGAAACGACAGAGTTAAAGGGTGTGAATTGAATTGTGCTCCATCAATATTTACTTGGCTCAAGCTCAATAAATAAATTCAAATAAAAAAATACCTTCGACATGAAAATTGAAACATCATATATAAGGTTTAAATAAAATTAAACATAATTTCTTACATCAAGTAAAAAAAATATTATACAAATTATTCATGATTTATCAGTAAAATTTAAAATAGATAAAATATCGTCAGCTCATACATATCAAGATCGAGTAACAAAACATCATGAAATTATTTTCTAACAATAATGACAAAATATATAATATAATCTTCTCCTAAATAATAAAAATAAATTTAGTTATGAAATTAAAAATAAATAGATAAATATTATATAGCATAATTTTGAATTTAGACTCATTGGTGATTAGATATCAATATTATACAAATATTTGAGATTATAAAATTACAACCTTAATTCTAATTAATATAAATGATTCGAAAAAATAATGATAGAAGCCATTTATTCGATCTCTGAAGGAAAATGATTTCCACCCATAGCAATCGCGTAAAGATAAAATGCAGCCAAACACCAAAAAGAATGAAAACAAAATCCCCCCCACTTTGTATGACCAAAAGAACAAGGAAAAAAAAAAGTGAATAATTGTTAAATAAAACAAGGACATAAAGAGCATTATAAAAGTAAGATTTTTTTACAGATTCAAGTGGCACAGATACATAAGATTGATCAAATAACAAAATTTAATTTTAGTTTGGCAATTTTTTCGATTTGATTCTATTTAAAAAATTCTTTAAATTAAAAAAATGAAAATTTTGATTTAGCTCGATTCCTGGGTAGAGTTTAGTAATTACTTTTACTGCACTTTAATTGTCAATTGTTTTGTGAATACTAGGAATTATTTTGATTACGACATAAGTATTTTTTTGTTTAAGTTTTATAATTTATAAATTCTATCACAAATAATATTTACATTTAAAAAATTCGTTTAATATAATTAAATATCTGAAATTTCATAATACAAAATTATTGTGGACTTTTACGTTGTGACAAAATCAAACTCCTATTCTTTAACTCCACGAAAAAAAACAAAGATAAACAAAAACGGGAGAGAAAAGTGAVCAGGGCCAGAAAGTAATTCTGAAATTATTTGATGGGGAGTTGACAGGTTGGCCACGTGTCTTAATCTCATTCGCAGTTTCCCATTTTCATTTCAAACACAAAAAGTACCGGGATTTTTCCCACGTGCCCGAAACTTCAAATTTCGCGGTAAAAACGTACCTTAAGACTCAGCAACCAGGTCGGAGTACCGCCGTCAAAACCTGCTTTTTTTCCCGCCGTTTTCTTTCTATTCCTCCAATTAACATTCTCTGTTCTCTACGAATCAATCCACAAACTTTAGCTAAAAGAAAGAAGAGACCCAGAAATATTTGCACGAAGAGAGGAAATGGGCATCAAAGATCTTCTCAGGTTCATGAAACCATATGTTGAGCCCATCCACATAAAAAAATATGCCGGTCAGCGGGTAAATCCTTCCCCATTTCCCATATTTCACATTTTTTCAATTAACTTCCCATTTTCCTGTTCTGCATTCCGGAATTTTTTTTTTTTCTCTTGTTTGATTTGATAGTTTTATTTTTGTTGGTATAGGTGGGCATTGATGCTTATTCATGGCTTCACAAAGGAGGTATCCTTTTAATTTCTACATTTTCATGATGTTGATATTTTCTTTTTTTTTTTTTCTGGATCCTTTTAGTTGGAAAAAGTGGAATAATTAACCGTTGAAAGTTTTTAGCTTATTCATGTAGTATGGAGTTGTCCCTCAATATGGAGGGTGACAAGAAGTTGCAATACTTGAAGTACTTTATGCACCGAATTAATATGCTTCGCCATTACAACATCACTCCTGTAGTTGTTTTTGATGGTGGAAACATACCCTGTAAGGCCGCCACACAGGATGAGAGGGACAAGTATTGCAACTTCGACCATTTCTCAGTTTCTTTTGCATTTCTATCGTTTACTCSTATTTTTTAGAAGCTTTGGAGGATGAACTTTTATATTATTTGCTTGGGTTCTTGTAGGAGAAGACAAGGAAATCGAGATTTGGCGATGCAGAAGCTCAAGGAAGGGAACATTACTGCTGCCTCTGAGCTATTTCAGGTGATATTAGCTTATCTTGATTTCTCGTTATTAAGTAAGACTGATTCATTCTTTAGATCTCTCAAACACCTGGAAGTTTAGCAAATGTTGAGAGACCTGGAAAACATTGTGTGAAATCAACTAGTGCCTGCAAAATTCTGTTCTAGGGAAGAAGAAAAAGAAATTTTCTGTAGTCAATAGCAGATGTGTTTCATTGCCTCCGGAGCATTCAAAAAACTGAAACAGTCATCTTTTTACTTACGTGTACTTCCTGACATGTAGAGAGCAGTGAGCATCTCTCCGGTGATGGCACATCAGCTGATTCAGGTATTGCTGAACTTTTCTTCAGGAACATAGTTATACTTCAGTATTTTTGACTCATAGAAGTTAACCATGTCCTGTGAAAGCCCTTTTGTTGCTCCGATTCAACACTATTTTCATATGACGTAATATCTTTCCCTTCGCAATTTCATCTTGCTTCTAAACTGAATTGCAAATTTCATACTCTAGAATGTGAGGGAGTAAAAGGTAACTSAATATTTGAATTTATTAACTGATATTCTTTTATCTCATGCTATTGGATTATGTGCAGTTTCATCGTATTTCTGTATTTGATGGGCCAAGTCGTGTTGCTCACATWCAAACTGGTTATAATGTCGAACTATATATGAAGTTATAATTGATACCTTATTCTATTCAGATTCTGAGATCAGAGAATATTGAATTTATAGTGGCTCCATATGAGGCTGATGCACAATTAGCATACATGTCCAGTCTTGAAGCAGAGAAGGGTGGGATTGTAGCAGTTATTTCAGAGGATAGCGACTTACTGGCTTACGGTTGCCCTGCGGTATGATGCTACAGCACTCAATATGGAAAACGAATTTACAACCAGTAGGTTCCTTTATCCAATATCATTTTTCTCTAATAATATGCATCATTTTACATGCAGGTCATCTTTAAGATGGATCAATATGGGAATGGCCAAGAGGTGATTCTAGACGAGGTTTTTAATTCTATCACTCATGTACCTTCCTTCAGGAATTTCGGCAGAACCTTATTCACAGGTAGTCTGGTTGTCAAGTTTTTTGCCAATTGAAAGTTACTGTTTTTGGCTGAGAGAAACAACCTTTCAAAATTCAATTAATTTACTTGTGTTAGTGTTCGACAAAGTTAACCCACTCCCCCAGAGCAGAAATAGAATTCCCAAACTTGAGGCGTCAAGCCCTGCTTATTAGCTATATATAATGAAAGAAAAGAATTTTAACTTCACATGATCATAGTAGGTCTTATTTGTGCATATAAATGAAGGAGGATGCAGAATTGTGTGCTTAATGATGAAGTTCTATTGCAGCAGATATCTTAAGCCGGTATATTCTGAATAACACCTGGCTTTTCTTGAACATTCAAACTTAATGGGGTTCTTTTTGCAGGTATGTGTGTCTTAGCCGGCTGTGACTTCCTTCCGTCTGTACCAGGAATAGGGATAGCTAAAGCTTACGGTCTGGTTTCCAAGTATCGGAACTTAGATCGAGTAAGCATAGGGGTTATTTTGTGAATGAAATCTGTTTGTATTCACATGTTTACCCTAGAAAATGGCAGGTTCAACGGGAATGATGAAAATTAACTTGAATGCATGCTAAGTTTAATGTTTGTAGTTAGTTCCTAAAATGGATATAAAAATTGCTAGAATCACTTTACTGATTACCCTGGCTTTTACTATAAGAAAATGGGCGGGCTCTTATCTGCAAATTCTGAAAACAGCTACCTAGTTCATCTGAAAAGCATGGAGATGAATGGAATGAATTTCTCTTTCCCTTTAATACAGTTCAAAAGATGCAGGTCATCAGCAGTTCAATTATTGCCTCGTTGCTGAACAAATGGCTGCAATACTTGCAGATTCTTTCCATTTTAAAAATTGAGAAAAGAAGCCAAGTGCCTGAAAATTACTCAAAATCCTTTAAAGAAGCAGTTGCTGTTTTTCAGCATGCCAGGGTGTATGTCACATCTGAAAAATATCACATCCTTTAGTCTCTTTCTTGTTTCTTGATAATACGAGTGTTTTTCATATAGTATTCCTCTACAGATATGATGCAGTCTCAAAGCAGCTTAAAAACATAAAACCCATACCAGAAGAGCTTTTGAAGAGTTTGGATGGGGAGCTCGATTTCTTAGGCCCGTATCCTTTATTTCACTCTCTTTTTATACCTTTGATTGGAATTATAGATATAGCCGATTGTTGTGATTTGATGCAAAATTTATYTGACGTTGAAGTTTTACGTGGATGACAATTCTTGATCCCTTCTGTGTCAAATCTTTAGAAACACTCACAGATGATGCCACTCAGCAGCACACTCTGCACAACTGTTCCAATCTGCATTTTTGCTAATTTCTTTATTTTCTACCTCCATTGCCAATGTTGTCTGAAACAGGGACACAGTCCTCTTAAACCCTCTAGGCAGTCATGTGCATGTTCCGCTGATTCTAGCTAGATGTAGCTTGTTCTTTAAACAGGTAGAATATAGAACCATTTTTATGTTGAAAATCAGTTTCTTTAAAGATCAGGATTAAGTAGGTACATATTGCCATTGCACCAGACAGTAAAGAAATTACATTCTTTCTCCTTGACTGAGAATAGTGAAATGTACCCTTCAATAGCAACCTCAATTGCTCAAGGTAACCTGAATCCTTGCACAATGGAGGCATTCGACCACTTGCCGAGCTCTGGAAGTCATACAAATCCAACGAACATCATCAGAAGCGATCAGAGGCAGAAAAGAGAGGCATCCTCTCAATCTTCAAAAGAGGGCTGTTTTACTACAGTATCCTCTCGTAAATGCAGAAAAGGAGTTACAGGTAATTTTCAATCAGCACCATCAATATGAAAACCAAACAAATAACCGCAAATCAGAGTGTCTTGCAACTGCTATGAAGTGATACCATTATTAAATTTCCAAATTCTGATCATAAGGCAGTTTTCTTTTCTGTTGTCAGCAACAGAGGATAAGCAGACACCTTCTGATGAGAAGAAGGTTATCGATAAAGACCTGGAACTGGAAAAGCTAATTCCATTGACACATGAAGCCACAGAAGAAAATACAATTTTCACTGAGAAAGAAGCACTAAAAGTTCCAGATAACAATCCATTCAAGAAAAGAAAAATTGAAGAAATGCAGCTAGAGTGGAATGACAGTGCAACTGAACTAATCTCAGTTGTGACTGAGGTTGAGAGCTCAGAAATCATGTGCTTGACTCCAGATTCACAGCAAAGTGTGGACTCTAAGCCTGTAGTGATGCCTGAGAGAAATAAAAGAGTAAATAGCGGGAAGAGAGTGAAGAGAACTAATTGCCAAAGGTCATTCCATAAGAAAAGCAGYATCTTGAAATTCTTCTCTCGAGTTTAAATTTCTATTCTGTAAAAATGTTAATTTCTATTTGCAGTGTAGAAAATTATTTTCCCACAATTTGAGTGCTCTCTTATCTGTAACTCTTTTAAGTGGCCTTGTCAAGGGAGTTTCTTTTGAATTAAGAAGTATGTAGCGACATGACGAATTTGACAGTCATTTCCATAAAGAATTGCTAGATTATTAAAGATGTAAAAGGGAAACAAATTTATTTGCTGTCCAACTTCCAGACACAAAACCCTTAAAGTCATGCTAAAGTAAAACAGAATAGCAGTCAAGGTTTTTCAAGAAGTGCGTATGCTTGCCTATAAATTGGAGACTGACCAAAAAATAAAGCAGAAGAATTCAGAAGAGAAACATGCTTTTTTGCGGAGATTTGGCTATCAGTGACCATCCTTGGCAATATATACTGTTGCGAAATGAAAAAGCCTAACATAATTTATTCTTTCTAAGGCAGATCAAAGATCTCCAAAACCTAATCTAAATATCCTAAACAAAAGAAAGAGATGGGAACAGGAAGAAATGAAATTTTTTTATTCCTACTTTTCTAGGACTTTTGGAGCATCTTCTTTAACCAGTAGGCTGACATCTTTGGATATCTTTTGAGTGTATTGAAATCAACATAGGTGATGAAAAAACGTGATGTGTAGCCTAATCTTCGTTCGAAGTTGTCGAGCAACGGCCATCCAAAATAACCCATCACATTTGCTCCATCATCTATTATTTTCTTTAATTCAGACAAATAGCTCTTGTATTCGAGCCTTACAGTATCTGCAGGAAGAGTGACTTCACCTGGTTGATCCATTCCTGAAGATCCCATACAGTTAAAAGTATGAGTTTAGATATCCATGTCTTCATTTTTATCACAATGAACTTTTCAAAGTTCAACTTTATACCATTTTCGGCTAAAAAAATTATGGTTGGATTTCCATAATGCTCCTTCACATACATAACAGCTTTGTACAATCCCCATGGACAATATAAAGCTAAGATATTTAATTTCTATTTAATTTCCCTCTATGTATATTAAAATCTAGATAAGCTTACTCGCGGACCAATTGGCACTCCATGATGATCATCTGTGTTTTGTATATATTAGCATTGATTCGTTAGAAGCAACAAGCCAGAAGCAAAAGGCCAAAAAAACTATTAAAAAGGCATCTTCCATGCAAATCCACAATGCCAATCTTGCTGATATCCAAAAACTCCATTATCAGGTTCTTGATTATACATGTAGTAAGCGGATTGATGCGCACATAATCAAAGGAACCTTTAATCATCTCGACCTCTGTGGCTGCGAAACTTAGGTAGCCGATCCCCCACAATATTTTGCATTGCTTTTGGATATTCACCATATACCAAAGGATGCAAGAACCTACAAAAGGGTAATATCAGAGGAGGCTTATGATCTAAGAGGGAATTCATACAATAGATGTTGGGGAAGAATAGTTTCTCACCATCCAMTATGGAAGTCTCTGGCTATTTGAGCTGCATAATTATCTAACTTCCCTCTTGTGAGAGGTTGGTTCATACCAGACAAAAGTCCAAGAGAATTCCAAATTTCCCCTGTTGTTCAGCTTGCAATTACACATAAATATTCAATAAAAAGCTACCAATATTTCGCAAGCTGAATTTCCCCATAACATGACAGGAATATAAAATTTACTTGACACTTCAAGCGATATCTCAGAGAAGCTGCAGCATGACACTTGATATGATTATGGGCAAGAATGTAAGGTTCAGTTCCAGAATCTTCTTCAGTGCRGTTTCCAAATGTTTTGAACACCTCCCTGGTGCATGAAATCCATTGTCATAACCAAGAGCAGCAATAACTCTAGGTTCGTTGAACGAAAACCAATTCTTCACTCTATCTCCAAATGTCTTGAAACAAAACTCTGCATAATCAGCAAAATCTTTCCTGCAGAACATCAAGTACTACTGTATTAGGATGAATAAATGCTTCAAGGAAAAGTTAAAAGCCATGTGGAACCGTTGTAGACTTACGCTGCCTTGTCGCTCAACCATCCATTGTATCTCTCCTGAAGTGCTTGAGGAAGATCATAGTGATTGAGATTGGCATAAGGGGTAATGCCTGAGAAGACATTCAAGCAGTGGAGTTTCAATACATTGTCTTTTATGTGCTGCAAGAATAATGAGGCTAAGGAAAGAATGATAATTCTACCTTTAAGGAATTACTTGGAAATATTCTGGACCATGAAATTGAAAATCGATAAGCCTCAAAGTTCAGCTGTACCATGAGATCAACATCTTCCTGTACATGTATAAGACATTCTAAACATCAAAATTTCCAAGTAATGGGAGGACTTTAACTTAATATGCCAGTTCTATCACATTTTCATGAAAATACATTAACTAAAGAATTGACTCAGTTATAATGTAAAAAAGGAAGGTAAACATTATAGGTATCTGCTCTATAATATCATATAAAGATTCAAACATACCTTATAATGATGGTATGGTTGACAGCAACTTCACCAGTTGCATTATTGGGCACAATGCCTGTTTTTTGAAGTGCAAAAGAACCGAAGGAAAAAATATCATCTCAGTGATCAAATTCAAAAGGATGCTGAAAGGAGAAACCAAAATGATAAAGAAAACAACACTTACCAGGCTCTTAGACGAAGACATCCCAAATGCTAGGTCYACGGCCATCTTTATCAGCCATGCCTTCAGCTTGATATGCTGAAGTTGCAGTTCCAAACAAAAATCCATCAGGAAAGGACTTCAGACTGAGGCCTCCAGTGTCAAGCTGATCGTCTGCTATTTAAATATTCATCTCGGACATCCCTTGCAGTAGCAACAAATTGCACTACTAGAATGCTGAGCAGCATAAAGAACAGCATTGCTTTACCCATCTTTGCTGGACAAAGAATAAAACTGTGTGATGTGTCTTTTCGTTAGTCAAAGTGAATGTTTTATAGATGCTAATGATTGGATAAAATCCCAGAAAATTTGAATAGTTCTGTTTGGATTCTATTACTATAGTTTCATGAGAATAAAGCTCAAACATCATGTATTTCTGTTTGCATTCTCCTTCTATAGTATCACTAGGATTTTGTTAGTTTAACTAAAATTATGATAGCTTGTTTTATTTACTTAGATTTTTTGCATGCAGATAATCTTTAAGATGATCAACACGGGAATGACCATTGAGGTGATTCTAGACAAGGTTTCAAATTCTGCGACATGTACCTTCCCTTCGGAACACTGACAGAACCTCTATTCTACAACCTTTTTTTTTTTTGGTTTATTACAAATGAGAAAGAGAGCACCTCTATTTCTAATATTCAAATATTCAATGAACTATTCTACAACTCTTTCAACTACTCTTGGTAATAGAACTTCCAACTATTTACTAAACAAAACAATTCATTTAACATATTTTTAGAAATTTTTCTAGTAAGCTCCTATCATATCTTGATAGACCTTATCACTTTATTCTTTGACTTCTTCTCACAATCTGGATAAGATATATTGATAACAAATGTTTACGATTTGAACTTAAAAAAAATCAAATTTCAAGTTAAAAATTGAAAATTTTTAAATTTTTTGTGTTATGCTCCCTAAGTGAGGACGAACAGAAGAGTCCCAAAGGATAAAAGGTTGTGGGGAAAGTTTTGTGATGTTAAGATGAGTTTTATCTTGGCAAATCATGGACGGGTTTAAAAAAGATAATATAAATGGACACTAAAAAATAATCGTATTTTCTAAATGCAATTTATATTCCTCATCAGTTTTCTCTGCCATAGATTGCATTTAGCCAATGCACTTTATGACTGAGTCACATTATCTAAATACAACTCACAACTCCTTTTAGCTGTCGAAGAGAAATCAAGAACATCTAATTGTGATTCTTTTGGAATTTTGAAGTGAGTTTTTCCAAAATGCAAAATGTATGATTTCCACCTTTCACAAGTTTATGTTCTTTCATTCTTCATTTCTAGGTATAGTAATTCAAGGATTTGGTGTCTAAATTTTCTTACGTTGGATATCATTTGGTGCATATATAAACTCAATTATCTTTAAAGTAAGTGGATCACATTTAGATAATGTGACTTAGTCATAGGTCGTATTTAGATAAATACGACCTATGACTGTTTTAACTGAAATTATAAGAATGAGAAATAAGTAGTGAGGACATAGGTGGCATTTAGAAAATACATCCTTTTTTTATGTTTATWTATGCCACTCTTTTTAAAATCTATCCATGAACATTATTTTTCAAAAGCCAGCCTAGATCAGGAAAAACCCCTAGTGGCTAGATCACCACATCCTTCTCGGTAGCTGTTTGATCATTTTTCGAAAGTTCCACTTGTTGAGGCGATTTATGACTTGTTTCTACCGAGAATATGACCTCTTAGTGAAGAGCTTCTTCCTCAATAACATAGGCTATCAGCTCCTTCCCTTCTCTTCTTGGTGCATTACCTTCCTTCTTTTCCTTATGATTTCCTTTTGCGACTTCACTTTCATCCCAAAAGATTTCCTATTTCTTCTTTAAGTTCATCCTTTCTAGAGTCCTTTCATCAAATTTCTCTATCCAACTTTGTTCCGTTTTCCGATGGAATCTCAAAAGCTCTGCAGATCTTGGTTAAAAAAGAACCCTAGGAAAAATCTTATGCCCATTCATTTTGACTGAATAAATGTAATTTATCAATATATGAGTAAAGTTGACCTATTTTCTCTAGTGCAACATGTATGCATAAGAGTCATTGTAGTCTCATTTTGTTCACTTAGTAGAATTATGGTCTGATGATCATATCAAACATTTCGTTCGCCATACTGAAATATTTAAATTTCCTCTCAGTAATCTTCTTGAAGCTCTTGCCCTCCACAATGAAATTGTCAAAGGCGGGAGTTATACTTGTCCCATGTTGAAAACAGTCTGTGGCAAGGAAGAGCTCAAGACTGGGGACCTTCATGGTTATTCTTTCTGATATTTTGCCAACTATTGAAAGACACAAAAGTTAAGTTGCCCTTTGAGCAGAGAAACCTATCGGCCGAGGAGCTCGAAGGGAAGAGTTATTGCAAGCGGCATAATTGCTATAGCCATACGACCAATACATGCATGTTTCCAGAATATCATCAGGAAGGCCATCAAAGAAGGCATACTCAAATTTATTGACCAGAAAAATTAAGAGGACGTAGATCCTTTCCCAACCGCAGACACCAACATGATCGATATTTGCAGATGGGAAAAGGAAGACTACAAAGGAATGGAGAAGTAAATAGCCACCAAAGAGCAAAAAACTAAAGGGAGATCTAGGTGGCAGCTSAAGGCTTATTCTTGTCAAACCTTCTAGTGCACCCACCAGAACAAGKACACTCAGCCGACCCAGGACGAACATTAACCTAACATATGGGGGGCAATCGTCTCGGGAGGTACATGACCTAGTATCTTATCGTTCCAGGAGATGGGCCGACCAGGTATCTAAAGAGCAGAGGATATCTTCGCCCAGGCCATTGGTGTTTGATCCCTTGACTTCCTAGGGTCATGATAAATTATCATCAGACAGGAGTGCCTCATTCCTCCTATGGAGAATACTAGCTCTGCTGGGACTTAAGAGAGTACAGAAGCTACCGAACCGAGCAAGGGAGTGATGGAAGACGCAGGCAAAGATGGTGAAGTTCCACCGGGAGAACTATACGATGACCATCCAGGTATTCCTTGCCTTAGCAAGTGCTTAAGTATTTATTTCTGGGGAGCAACATGAGTCCAAAGGGTGGAGCTTGAATAAGAGCTTGGGAGAATCCTTTCCTACAGATACTTCAAGTAGACCCGATTCTAAAAAATGAGAGCGCAAATGAGCCATCAATGTTAGCTGCTAGAGAAGCATCTAGGAAGGGAATTTGGGCCAAACAACATCGACATGGTCAGGATATTGCCTACGAAGTTCAGTGGGAACAACTGATAGGTATGCTCGCTTGACGATGTTCTATCGACGGAGCAAACCATGGGAGAATTGGTCCTGCCAGAGGATGATATGTAGTTCCTTGGCCAACAAAGGAGATGTTGAACCACCTAAGGCCTCTATACATCAACGACTGGATTGATGGGAGGCCCGTTAGCCAAGTATTCATGGATGGTGGCTCAGTCCTCATTGTCATGTCGCTTTCCACCTTGAAGAGACTCAGTAAGATCTATGCCGATTTGGTCTCCACTGATATGCAAATGATTAAATTCATAGGAGGCGCCATTTGAGGGGCTATTGATTGCAGAACTAATTGTCGGCTCAAAGACCAGTATTTTCTTTTTTTCTGGGTATCCGCCAAACTAGCCTAATTGTGCTTTTTGGGAGTGACTAGATACATGCCACTCAGTGTGTGCCATCCACWCTAACTAGACTCTGATGTTATGGAATGGAGAAAGAGTAGAGAATGTCCTAGCGAACCACAAGCCATTTCAAACAGATGTCCAATTGAGTGAGGCAACATTCTGGGTTTTTGACCAAAATGGACCATTTTTCAATAAGTACATCCACAATGGACGTCACTGTGGAAAGGGGGACAGCAATAGACCAAACACATTTGCTGAATGTGATGGTAATATTTTTTCGCATTCTTGGAATGCGGTAACTATATTTCGCATTAACTGAATGCGTCATTGTATAATGCATTTGGGAAATGCGTCCCTATTGCGTTCCTTTTGTAATTTAAAATTACTACAATGCCGCATGTTATTATTATATATAATGTGACTCACGAACTTTTTAAGATTTACACTATAAAAAAAAAATCAAACTATAATAATACAAGTAATATTAACTTTCCATTCTTTTGAAACAATATCACAACATATACAAAAATGAACGATTATAATAATGAATCACAAAAAATAATAACTCATAAATATTGAAGATATGTAGTCAAAAGATGAAGATGAATATTTGTATAATACTATATAAGATGAAGATTTATAGTCAAAAGATTATATAAATCATTTACATTACAAACAACTCATAAACTATGTTTGTCTCCTAAATAGTGATGTAAAACTAAATCTATTATTATTTAGATAATTCCACCTATTATGACTAGATTGAAGGCAGTTTGAACATCTTTGAGGTGAATCAAGGCTGCGAAAATCCATTTTTTCACGTATTCTGGTGGTACGTCTTTGTC
Source organism: Rhazya stricta (assembly GCA_001752375.1). NCBI lineage: Eukaryota > Viridiplantae > Streptophyta > Magnoliopsida > Gentianales > Apocynaceae > Rhazya > Rhazya stricta. Next base: position 1,871,578 of record MEJB01000012.1, on the reverse strand, counting down.
CCAGATGATTGTGGTCTTTCATAAGTTCTTCATTATGTTTAAGGACRAAAGATGCAGGCCTCCAAGTTGACTCATTTCCAACCGAATAGAAATAACAACTGTATGTGTTTTTATAATTATTCTTGGAGTAGAATTCATTGAATAGGCTCGCAGTGCCCCAACCTCTATTTCGACAGGCAGCAAATACGTGGGAACACGATCTTCCGAATGAATGTCACTTTTGGCAATCACACGTTTTCTCGCTCATATTGATCATGTAAACATGGTTACCCCTTCAACATTGTCTCTGTGGAGTGGTGATACCAAATAAACCAGTTTATAGATTGTATTGGATGACTGAGTGCATCATTGCTTTGCTTTCGAGATCAGTGTAAATCTTTAATATTCTAGATGGAAATGGATATCGGCATTGGACGACCTCATCTCGGTGCAAGTAAAAGTAATCAACAAGTTTTCTAAAGCTCATCTCAACCAATATTTTGAGTGGAAGTACACGTATTTTCTTCAAAATACTATTCATAGATTCAAACAAGTTGGCTGTTAAAACTCCAAACCTGTGTCCCCCATTATGCGATAGAGACCACGTATCGAGAGGGTTATTCATCAAACAATTATATGCTGCCTGATCTCTTTTCCTTATCTCTTCCATATATATAGCAAACTTCTGCACTTTCGATGTACTTCTGCCCTGATACATTAGCTTTTTCAATATACTATTCTTAAAATTGATATTGAAATTGGCACGGATATGACAGAGACAAAATCTATGGACAGTCTTCGGTTCCTGTCAATCTCGGCTTTGTGTCACTATGCTCAAAGTACCTTGATGTCTATTCAAGATTAGACAAACAAATCTATCTTTGATCATATGGAAATGCAACAATTGCATAAATCACCCCTAACTCTCCATAGACTCTTTATCAACAATGGCATAGGTAAGTGAAAAAATATGATTGTTAGCGTGCCATAAACTAGCAATCAATAGCACACCTTTGTATGTGCCCCTCAAGTACGTCCCATCAATAGATATTACTAGTAACATCAAATCAAAATAAATAATACATCTTCTCAATAATTTAAACAATAAATTTCAAAATTATCATCACATCTAAACAATAAATACCCAACATAAATACACATTTGTGTAACAATTAAGTCTACTGCCTAATTTCATAATGTAACAAATAACTTAGAGGACAAAATAATGAAAATTAACCAATACTATATTATTCAACATGTAATACAAAAAAAAAACTCAGAAAAATATACCTAGATTGTGGAATCCGTCTGCAATGATTTTTTGCAGAAGAACTCAACAATGCAAAGCCCGAAGAATTGAATTTCCTCAAAAAAAAACTCACATGTTTATATAGGTGTAAAAGTGAAAAAATTTCGCATGTTAGAAATGCGTGGCGGCTATTCAAAAAGTAAAAAGTGCTATAGTGATCGCATTTAGGAAATGCGAGGCTACATTGTAACGCATTTCGTATATGCATCATATTGTAAACGCATTGCTTACATGCGTTACCTAGCTCGTATAGTTGAAAACGCATTGCATAAATGCGTTTCCTAGCCTAACACATGTTGTTAGTGCCTTCATTTTATGCCATCCTTTATAAAACACACAATTTACTACAAGTCACCTTGCACAAAACAATCAATACTATATCAACATGATCAACAGCCACCAACAACCCATATTGATACAACAATCATTAATCATGAAATGAAATAAACCACTACTCAGAATAGAAAAAATAAACATTAATAGCAAAAAAATTTTATTAGTTCAAATACAAACACTAAAAGTACAGAAATACATCAAGTCAGAACAAAGTCTGGTATCAAAATCCTAATAGTCATACACTGATAGAGTATAATACGAGGGCGCTCTACGGGCACGAGAACCTCAACGGCGAATCAAAGTGTCAGGATTCTCATCGACATAACTCTCATCAGCATCTCGAGAACGGCTTCAGATTGGTGCAATAATACCGCTGGCTGAAGGCGATGTCATTAGAAGCTGCATGATGGACCCAAAATCAGTCTGCGTAGAAAGCCCCGATTCATTAGCATATGAAGACGACCCCGATGCATTTGCATGTGTAGAAGGCTCAGCCTCGGCGTCTTTGTCATAGGACGTGTAAGTGAGAAGGAGCGGGGAGGCATCAAAATCATCCTCAAGCTGCTACTCGAGTTGATGAACATCGCCAGGAACCTATGGTTGTGCACCAAAATCGGCCTYGGAAGCRGCAAGCTGAGGGCGTGCACRCTGACGTCTACCATCACATTGCTATCCAGGCTCACCCYGGGCACCAAGTCGGAGGAAGTGGTGCTATATCAACATCCTCCCTTCTACGACAACCGAGAGATCCTAGGTGCAAAATTGTTCTTCGTATCTTCTCCTTAAGCAGCGCGAATGCCAACCTTGAATGTGGATTTGCGTGTGGCATCGCTTGATCCACAATATCGAAACATTCTCGAATATCGATGCCTACCAAACATGAAACAACATAAACAACTTGAGGAAATGAAACATACAATAAAAAATAAATACAAAAATTAACAAATTTCAAAATAACTTTAAAATAATCRTACCGTGTAATGTAATTGAGAACAAGTGGATTAATAACCATTGGGCTCATGCTGTCTAATCGTGGGATTTCCAATAAGAATTYGTGTCCGATGGKTATACCAATCCATGTACTCTTGACTAGCCTCCTGCAGCTGATGTACTAGCATCCCAACACTATCCTGGCCCTATGATATCTCATTCATCGACGTATCTTCTGTTCTTATCTCTTCACAGTGTACGTGTGCCATCTCCACGTATACCGTGAGTGCCGAAATGATCAGCCAAGATTGCGATGCCCTGATCAAAACCGAACTGCCGCATTACCCTATTAGGGAAGTAGTACTTCACAATGTTCCAGCAGATCAATGGCACAGGGGATGATAGCCATATGTCTGACCCCTCTAAATAGAGGGCTAGTCGCTGATGCAATATGTCTGAATATAGAATCCAGATAAACTGCAAAAAAGAAATTTAGTAAGTAAATTAATAATTAAAATTTTATTAAGTAAATAAATAAATGAAATTATTTCAAACTTAATCAGTCTACTAACGGACCTAATCGGTGGTTAGGACATCTAACTGATCCCTATATGTCACCAAGACATGTGTTGGCAAACGCGAAAGATAATAGGGCCGGTTCGATCTCGTTCCATATAGAGCCAGATACGACAATATATTTAGTGGCTGGGTCATAACCGTGTATAGAATAGGAAGACGCTCGTACACCCACAGCTAAAAATACAAAATATGAAAATAATACTTTATTAATTTAAATAATTTGTAAATATTAAATATATTTATAAGTTAAGATAATCGTGAATGTATAGATTACCTGTATGAATACTATTACACCACAAATCTCTTTAGCGGAACCAATGCTACATCGTATAAACATCTATACAAGTACGATAAAACACCACTCCCCTAACTCAATTGTCCACACCTACAAAGAAACTCAAGCTGTAGCAAAATTCGAAGCGGAACAAATTTGGCTAATTTATCAAAGAACAATAGTCCGYCAAATGACAACATGATAAGGCGTCGTGCTCGATATTCGATGTCATGGTATGTCGTCCGGAAATGGTGTATCCAAATGTGATTCTATCGCTCTTGCCATAAGTTTGTTACATTCCATATCACGACGTTGAGGCCTAAGTCTAAGTCTAGAAATATTAATCTCCTCATAATCTTGCACATTATTAGTAACAAGGCCTCCAATGTTAGGGTCTCCACCAACCCCAAACTCATAATGACAGCAATGTCATGTAGTGTCAAAGTGGCCTCCCGATCGATAGATGAAATGTGTGTGTCTCCGGACACCACTGCCCAATCATAGCAGTGATCAGGGCATAATCAACTGCCACATTTCCTACAAACCCCGTGGAAGCCTGCTCCATCTGTGATATCTCTAACCTTTGCATCAGCCACATCATATGTTGTCCAAAATCTACCTACTTGAGTCATAYATTGTAGTCGTCTAGAGGAAGACGGCTCCTCGCCAGCCCATACCAGGTTAGACCTTTGCTGTTCTTGTCTAGACAGTAATGACACATCTAATGAGCCCGGATGAACATCTCTAGGAATTCGTTCCATCTATCTATAAAATTGCAAATATTATATTAAAAAAGAACGTCGTAAATTCGTATATATGAAAATAATAAATAAGTGAATATAAATAAAGAAACTATCAGCTGCAAGGAACCCCAAATGAAGAAAACCTAAAATCCACTTAGTTCTTTTAATAACTACGCTCATAATTTCTTCTATAATAATATGAATTTTGTTTCCACATTCAATCATTAAGTTTTGTGTTTTATGAATTAACAAGTCATTTAAAAGGCACTAATTATCAAAATTTATTAATGTGATTTAGTGAATGAWAACCAAATAAGAATCGAGCTAGAAAAAAATTATACACATTGTTTTAGGTTTAGGGTTTAGGGTTTAGAATTTTTAAGCATTTAAGGTTTTTAAGGTTTAGGGTTTAGGATTTTTAGGGGTTTAGGGTTTAGGGCTTTTAAGAATTTTTTAGGATTTTGGGTTTAGGATTTTTTAAGAATTTTTAGGGTCTTCAAGGGTTTTTTAGGGTTTAGGGTTTAAGGTAGTCGGGGAGCACTTGTGTTTGATATATGGTCAACTTATTGTTCCAGGGTCTCAGAAACAATCTATAAAAACTACAACACTATATTTTTGGCATCTATATCAAAGAAATTTGTCAGTTTTCTCTTAAGCTATGCTGCAAAACAGAACATTTCCAAACTACTTATAGCCTGCTATTAATAACCTTCTACTTCAGGTGCAACTTTTTTCAGATGGAAAAATCTGGACTTCACTGTGCCTCAACAAAAACCAGGCTAGCACTAGTTGAAATAAAGCAAAAACCTTCTTTCGGGATAAAGTAATAAGTTAGGACATTCAGAAAAGAAAATTATCAACAAACAGAAGAGAAACTTAACTGACCACCCTTCTAAAAATACGCCCTAAGTTTAACTAGTTAACAAAAGTCAAAAAGGCACATAGACCTATTATCCAATAACCCAGAACAGCGCCTACAATGAACTTTAAACACAACCCATAACAAAATCACAATTACTCTCGTCTTGAAAATCACAATTGCTCTTCTGTGATTTCCAGAACAATATTTTTAGAAACTGAATGTGAGAGTTGGCTCCGTTGTTCATGTTCTATTATATGTTCTATTATATGTTAAATATTTTTATAAAGTGAATGTTCTATTATATGTGATTTCCAGAACAATCTTATCCATGTTCACCTCTCTTCTTCGGATCCCATTTTTCTGTTATTCTTATTCTTCTTATTCTTGTTCATTCACCAATCATTAATCCCATTCTATTAGATGTTCTATCACTCTATGACCTCCCCTAACCCAAACACCAAAATGCGCGGTTGGCCGAAGGAAATAGAGCTCTGGAGTTACAGAATATGCACACCAAAATCACAAAAAGGAGGGTGTATTTTCCCCTAACACAAGCTCTGGAGTGATGGAACATACCAAATCGAAAATAGGAAAATACCAGAAAATTTTCCCTAACACAGCTTATGAAATCGGAGAATACAACATCCACAATATACACACTAAAATCGAAAATAACCAGAAATTGTTTAAATCAGAAAATACCAGAATACACAGCACACCAAAACTAATCCAAAAGTTGTCAAGGAAGGCGAAGTCAAGCCGAAATCAAGAAAAAAGAGAAAGAGGGCAAACCTGTCACAGTGATCTGTTGACGCGGTTGACGAAAGAGATGAAGATAACGACGGCTTGTGCAGCGAACCAGCAGCAGCGAAGTCTGCGAACTAGCGGCCGCAACAACAACGAACAAGCGGCGAGCTTGCGGTGAAACGCTAGCTAACCAGCTTCCAGGGGAGCCCAACTCCGGCCACCAAACGGAATCACAATAATTAAGTCGACTTTTATAGTGGGGAGTGGGAGCAGAGGAGTTACGGTAAGGACGACGATGGTTTTTTTTAATAGATTCGGGAAGGGGAAGAAGATGAAAGATGGGTTTTCAGCTCCGTCGAATTCCAAGAATGCAACAAAATTAAAAATCTTGTCACATTCATGGAATGTGGGAGTTTTGCCTGGGTGTTTGAGTCAGGACCAGCGCATTCTGATAATGCATGGGATTTAGTTCCTATCGCATTCGAGGAATGCCTTTGGTCGATTGCTGTCACATTTCTCACAATTATGTCCATTTTGGGTGTCTGCTTTAAAAAAGGCCCAATATTCTACAGCCCTCGTTTCAAACCGGAACTCTTCTCAAAGCTTAMTATCGGTCAGGAGTCTAATATTGACGGTCAATTGGAGGACGGGTTCTCTTTGCCTCATTGGCCAAGGGCATGACGCCCAAGTGCCTGTAGTTGGCTATTTTGGGTCGGACACCGATTGCATGTCTTACCAAGAATGCAGTGGGGGGCTAATTCAGCCAAGATTGCCCGCCAACACAATGTTCCTATAGCTGATCATTAGTGCGTTCATCAATTGAACTGGACCAAATCGGCTAGTGTAAATGGGTGATTAGATGATATATGCCAAGGCCAATTGTCAACAGATCCAGCCAAAAGATCTGCAAAAGGGAAGTTAGCCTGAAGCATCATCCTGCCGAGATGTCCTCAATAGTCCTAAGTATGGTCGATGGATCAGGGTTCAGGATTATTAATGCCTAATGCCTAAGGCAGTTTCTCCCTTTAAGGGGATTCTTGCAGAACATTGAGGAAAAGGGCCAATAATCTATGAAAGTTTTAGCTATCCTAGTCAGACGTGGTTGCAGAGTTGCATACCAAACATAAAAACCCTTTGAAAGCTCTTTTAGCCGAGACAACACAAAACCTAAGATGGAGACTCTGAAGTTCCTACTCAAACCGAAACAAGCATTCATTTTTTAACCAAATGGGATTGGAACTGACGGGAGAAGGATKAGTCTGTTTGTTACTAGTACATGAGCTCATGAATCTTGATCCACCTACACCTTTATAGGGTTGGTTTGAATGGGATACTTGAAAATTTTACTAGAAGAAAGGGTAGCAAATGAATGATCTTGGCTATCCACAAGTAAGGCACATGCTTGAAAATTGGAGATGAATTGATTGAACGCTTTTGGATTGCTCTAACGTTATGCTGTAATGGTTCATTTTTCACTCCTTTAAGCTCTTGAAACATGAGTCCGTAAAAGGACCAAGCACAAAAAGCAAAAGAACTCAAAAGAGAAATTCCAGCCTAACAAAATAGCTGAAGCTTAAGTTCATGTAGATATTATCTTGACAAACGAACCCTTCCTCTTGATAAATTGCTTGTACACCGCTCCTCTTCCCCCATTTTTCTATTTTTCAAGTGAATTTCTTGACTAAGCTTGTTACTTTCTTCTGACTGAAGACAGAAATATGATATGTGTAGCAGAAATTTGGCCATTAGCTGATTGAAGTACTGTGAAAAAATCTAATTTCATTACTTGAGTATTTGGAGAACGCCAAACATCTATTATTGACCCCTAACATCATTTATTKTCAAAGATCTGTGAACCTAATCTGCTGAGTATGCTAAACAAGGAAAAGAGATGGAACAGGGACGAAGGAATTTGCCCTTCTATTCCTCTAGGACTTTTGGAGTATCTTCTGGAACCAGTAGGCTGACATCTTTGGATATCTTTTGAGAGTGTTGAAATCAACGTAGACAATGCCAAAACGTGATGTATAGCCCAATCTCCATTCGAAGTTGTCGAGCAATGACCATGCAAAATAACCGATCACCTTGGCACCATCATCTATTGTTTTCTTTAATTCAGATAAATAACTCTTGTAGTACTCGATCCTCGTAGTATCAACTAAACCTTCAGGAAGCTTGACTTCGCCTGGTTGATCCATTCCTGTAGATCACATACAGTTAAAAGTTTAGATATTCATGTGAACATTTTTATACACAATGAACTTTCCAAAGTTTCACACTATACCATTTTCTGCCAAAATAATGTTTGGATTTCCATAATGATCCTTCACATACATAATAGCTTTGTACAATCCCCATGGTACATTATAAAGCCAGTCAGAATGTGCCTAGAGAATTCAGAAAGAGATATAAATAAGTTAATTCTGCCAAGCTAAGGTATTTAATTTTCTTGTATGTATAAAATTTAGATAATCTTACCCGTGGACCAATTGGCACTCCATGACGATCATCTRCAATTTTCATATATTAGCATAGATTAGTTAGACGGCAGAAGCCATAAGAAAAGAGCCAAAAAGACACTGAGGGTATCAAAAGACATCTTACATGCAAATCCACAATGCCAATCTTGCTGATATCCAAAAACTCCATTATCAGGTTCTTTGTTATACATGTAGTAAGTCGTGTACTGATTGATACCCACATAATCAAAGGAACCTTTAATCATCTTAACTTCTGTTGCAGTGAACTTAGGTAGCCGATCCCCCACAATGTTTTGCATTGTTTTTGGATATTCTCCATATACCAAAGGATGCAAGAACCTACAAAAACGTAATGGTCASAGGGGGCTTATCATCTAAGAGGGAATTCATACAAGAGATGCAGGGGAAGAATAGTTTCTTACCATCCAATATGGAAGTCTCTAGCTCTTTGAGCTGCATAATTATCTAATTTTCCTCTTGTAAGAGGTTCATACCAGACAAAATCCAAGAGAATTCCAAATTTCCCCTGTTGTTCAGCCTGCAGTTACACATAAAAATTTCAATAAAACTATCAATATTTTGCAAGCGGATTTTCCCCATATCATGATAAGGATATAGAACTTTCTTGATACTTCAAGCGATATCGCTGAGAAGCTGCAGCATGACACTTAATAAGATTATGGGCAACAATGTAAGGTTCAGTTCCAGAATTTCCTTCAGTGCAGTTCCCAAATGGTTTGGAACACCTCCCTGGTGCAAAGAATCCATTATCATAACCAAGAGCAGCAATAACTCTAGGTTCGTTGAATGAAAACCAATTCTTCACTCTATCTCCAAATGTCTTGAAACAAAACTCTGCATAATCCGCAAAATCTTTMCTGCAGAATATCAAGTACCTCTGTATCAGAATGTGCAAATATTAATGCATAAGGATTGATGAATATATGCTTCATGGAAAAGGCAAAATCACGTGGAYCAATTGCAGACTTACACTACTTCCTCGCTCAACCATCCATTGTATCTCTGCTGAAGTGCTTGAGGAAGATCATAGTGATTGAGATTGGCATAAGGGKTAATGCCTGAGAAGACATTCAAGCAGTGGGAGTTTCAATTCATTGTCTTTTATGTGCTGCAACGATAATGAGGCTAAGGCAAGAATGATAATTCTACCTTTTTCAAGCATATAGTTGATCAATCTGTTATAATAATCAACTCCCTTCCAATTGACTTTGCCACGTCCCTCTATGAAAACAAATAGATAAAATAAATAAATTTCAGAAGGTATAGGTAAATTATCAGATTAAAGAAGTGGAAAGAGGAATTACTTGGAAATATTCTGGACCATGAAATTGAAAAACGATAGGCCTCAAAGTTGAGTTTTGCCATGAGATCAACATCTTCCTGTAAACATGTATGAGACTTTCTAAACATCGAAATTTCCAAGAAAGATGTTTAACATAAAATGCTAACCAAGACTTACTTTCAGTTCTGCACGGAAAAAACATTAACTACAGAAACATGGTTGTTCAAAAGAAAGGTAAACTTCATAGCTGTAGCTCTACAATCAGATGGAAAAGGATTGAAACTTAACCTTGTAACGGTGATATTGGTCGACAGAAACTTCACCAGTGGCATTGTTGGGTTCACGGCCTGTTTTTGAAGTTAAAAAAGACAAAGGAGAAGAGATCATCTTGGTGATCAAAATTTAAAAGGGATACTGAAAAGAGAAACCAAATTGGATGAAGAAACAATACTTACCRGGCTCTTTGATGAAGACATCCCAAATGCTAGGTCCACGGCCATCTTTATCAGCCATGCCTTCAACTTGATAAGCTGAGGTTGCAGTTCCGAACAGAAATCCCTTAGGGAAGGACTTCCGGCTGAGACCTCCAGTGTCAAGCTTATCGGCCGAGAATGAATATTCATTTCGGACATCCCTTGCAGTCGCAACAAATTGCACTGCTAGAGTGCCGAGCAACATAAAGAAAAGCATTGCTTTACCCATCTTTGCTGCACAAAGAATGCAACTTGATGTGGTGCGTGTTTTCTGTYACTCGAAGTCAGGCTTTTATAGATGCAAATAATTGGATAAAAATCGGAGAAACGTCAAATAATTTTACTTCGATTCTTGTTGTATATAGAATGTTTACGATTTTACTATTATCTTCAATTACAATTACAATGACCATCTACGTATTGAAAGAAATCCCTATCTGGAAAGTCAGTATATGAACAATTACAATACACAAGCATAATCTTATTTGTTGAGACTGACCTACAAAATGCCATTTTTATCTGTGAAAATTTCAAAAAATGATACTGCCACCAGTGGTCACTGTCAGTCACTACTGACTAGCCTGAGCTTTAACAAAAAAATTGCAGGTTCATGTCAACATCACTGACTTGTAAAAATGTTGCAAGGGAAGAGAAACGGTAAAGTAAGGTTCCACTAATCCATCGCGGAATGTGTTTAGAGCAGTATACACAAGAGACAAAGTTAACAGCATGGGCATTGGAGGCCTCAGGGATCATTCAAACGTGTGCATTATGCTTGTAATAACACGATTTCTAAACTTGGAATAAGAAGAAAAAGCCTGCAGAATGGCCTCCATAGTTGACCAAAAGTTGGATATGATTGAAGAAAAACGAAATGATTGTCCTTGTCCCCAGCAAATATGCTCCTGCGATCTCAGCTAGAACATGGACTGCTGATTCAAGAATAATCTTTTCCAAAAACAAACACTGAAAAACATACTATTGTCCGTCATCAAGCCCCAATTTTCAGTTATTAGTCTAACAGTATTATGAGTACTTGAGATTCTTAAAAAAGTAAAGAAAATGACTCCAGGTTTTCTTTTTCATTTTTAGGGGATGACTGAATCGGTTTTGGTCCCTGGATAGAGATTTGGAGGCACGCCAGTAGTCCTTTTGGGTCCAATGTGAAAGAAAAGCAAGTTGTATGATGATCCTGAAAAGGATTTTGTTGGTTAGCCTACGGCGCAGTTGATTAGGGTTGGAGAGCACGTGAACTGGCCCTCATGCAACTATCTACTGCTAGCCGTTGCCTGATACTGTCAAATTTTCTGATAATATCTTGGGCAACTAAATATCGGAAAAATGTCCACTCGATCAGGAGGGGTCAATGCGTATTACCCAAAAMTTTTGAATGTACATCCCAGTTTGATTTCATTTAGGACGTAAATATGAAGGAACGACTTTCAGCTTAGCTGCACCCAGGAAGGAATGTAAATTGAATCCAACYGGTACCACTCGTGGTTCAAATTTCCAAAGATACAAGCATCTTTGAGTTCGACTGCAATTAGGCTTCAAGCTACCACAATAATACAAACATTCACCTCTTTGAATGTACTCACAAAGGTATTAGTGTTGAGCAATGAATTGCAAAACCAAAGAAATGTTCAAGCTGAAAGAGTATCCAAGCAGGAGAATGCTRAATCCTCAAATGCAGAAAGAATAAATAAACAAAAATGAAATAAACCACTTGACATAAAGCCCATAGGCCCGGAATACCACAACTGTTCCAAATGTCTAATTACAGAAACAGGACAAATACTAAAAACTGCTAACCCAAACCTTTTTAGCTGCTACAGCTTTTAAAGAGAACCCAACGTGGAAATGCACAATCACAAATTGCTTTGACATCATAATTTCAATGTTTGTGAAACAAAATTTCTTCACAATCAGAGACTGACTTGAGACCATGCCATAGCTTTTCCGTAGATTTTATAGGTGAAACCAAAGAATCTTCAGACTGCAAACAAGGCAACCTCAAGCAAACTACTCCATTAGCAAAGCTTTAAGCAGAAACCAAATGTGCAAGCAGGATGCCGCATTAAAAAACTTGGCAACCAGGATATCTATTCACATACTTCATTTCAACTCGGTGCATCAGGAAATAACTATGATGGGAGGAAAACAGAAACTGGAGTGCTCAAAATAATGTCTGAAATTGCATCTGTGTTGTAGTGTAATGTTGGACTATTGCGGTATTATCTTCCATACACGGACACAAGCATCCTCACCAGAACTGACCACASTCTGATCATTAATGAAAGCTAATCCATATACCCCACCCAAATGGGCTCCTTTTATGGTTATTCTACTTGATGCCGGCTTATTTATTTCATATACAATAACACATGTGTCAAGGGATCCTGTGGCAACCATGCTGCTATCAGGGGACCATGCCAAACAGTTTATACGGGCAGTGTGATATAGCATATTCTTCAGCTTCACCTGAAAAAGTAAAAAAGAGAAAGCTTTAAATTTGCTGGGAATCAAGTACAAATGAAAAAAAAGGAARACTGTATTTGTCRAGGATATGATAATCACAATAATAATTTATTCAAGGGATAACAGTGGCCAGAATGGGGACACTAGATTCAGAATGTCTGAATAGGCAGGCCATCTAAATAATAATACCAGGTACAATTGACAGCTTGGGTTGTCTATCTGCATAGTCTTTAATGACAAAGCAGGGATGGAACATTAGTTCCAAACCCCATGAAATGCAGGCCCAAGTTGTATCAGGTAGCCACCAATGACTAATAATTTATGCCAAGCACATAATGTCAAGGCAAGAAGACTGGGGAACAAACTGAATCCAGGAGGCAAGGAAGTGGGAATCTTCTGTATCCCCATAAACTTACATCAGGAATATTTTGTTATACGAAYCCACTCATGTTAAGAATGTGGCCCTGCTAAAGTAAACCAAGGTTGCCGACTGATTCATTTCTAATAATACAAAACTTTCAACCAATGCTAGTGAATGGTAAAAGGTGCAACTTTGTACCTCCCAAGAAGCACGATCCCATACAACAGCTTCTCGATTAACATCTGCTGAAGCAAACATGGAAACATCTGGGGAGTAGCGAATGACAGTAATAGAACCCCTATGTTTCTCAAGGACAGTTTCTTCTTTAAGATTGTTTCCTGTTACAGAATATATGTGCAATTTGCCATCCTGACCGCCCACAATAGCTTCAGTTCCATCAGGTGATATTGCACAAGCTGTTACAGAAAACCCAAGGTCAATAGTTGATAACACATGTGTACCACGGAGTAGAACAACTCCTGTATCAAATGCAACCAAAACTAGCTCAGGAGAAAGAAGAGCATGGCTCAAGTCCTTTGGTTGGCTGCAAATGTCAACGGAATCACCATCCCCACATTGATCCTCGAGTAGAGAAACTCTCCATATCTGTCAGGCAAAGTGGAAGATAAAGCATTAAGAACCTAGAATGGTATAGCCTTGAAAACTTCTAACTTCCTGACATATTAATCAGACAGGCGTAGCTATTTTCCTAATAGTATTCACAGAACTGTGAAGACAAAAGACTTCTAAGAGAAGACTGTAAGCACACTCTGAAGCTAATAAGTTTCCCAATTTACATATAACACCAAAAGAAAAAGGGAAAAAAAAAAAGGGAAAAGAAAAAAGGAGGCAATAAAGAGAGCAAGAATGGATAATATTTTATATATATATATGTATAAACAGAAGATCCACCTTATTGTCAAACCCAGAGGTAATAATTTCTTCTCCAGATGCTGCAAAACATTTGATCTGAGAAGTCACCTTCCTATCTAACCTACCATAATATCCAATGCCTTGAACCCATTTAACAATTAACCCATCATAGCTGGTTGACAGTATAATCTTCTGGTTAGTTTTTAGCACTGCTAGTGAATTGACATTCTTCATATGCCCAGAAAATGATAATGGAGCTTTGTCAACATCACTTGCTGAGAACAAAGAAATGGTCCCACCAAGAGAAACGGTGACAAGATAGTCATTCTGCCAGAGACACCCAACTAGCATGTCATCAACTCCACCAGAACCAGGAGGGATCAACGTTCTTCTCACTGTTCCATTACCATCATCAGATATCTCCCATACTTTTGCAGATTTATCAGCAGATACCGTTAGCACCTAAAATAGATACAATATCACTTAAAAACATCAAAACAGCACAAAGACATAAATAAACTATGTTGGCAAAGAACTTTCTTTTTCATTCTTTTAAACAAAAAGTTTCTTAAAAGATTAGGATGAGAATATGTAGATAGTCCCAAGAAATGAGATAGCTGAAGTGTTCAAATAAACTCTTCTATCTTTGGGGCACAATTAGCATAGATTTTCCTCAAAATTTGAAACAGTATGTCTTCAAACTTTTATCAACTAAGTTATTTCTTCTGTTACTTTATTTTTCCTTGCATCTGATTGGAGTCTGACAGACCTAAATTTGCAAACATATAAGATTAATTAGTGTAAACAAGGAATAAGTAACTAGCAGTAAAAATAATTGTATACATTCTAAGTTCATATCTTTAGCACACTTGGATACAGGGAGAAACAAAAGAAGTCTAACAAACTAGAGTAGCATTTCACCCAAATTAAAAGGAAAAGTATAAAAATTTAGTTCTAACAAGCTACTATTGTGGTTCAAATACTAGATCCTCACATATCTCAGATATTAGCTCTACATTTCTAACTCATTTGCTGCATATCTTACTGAATCACGAGGACAAGATAACATGCTATAGAGAAAGAGAAAAGCTTGCCTGTTTACTATCAGGACTCCAGCTGACAGCATATATGCTGCCTTTATGACCATMTTCATAAGATAGCTCTCCTAATTTATTTCCTGTTTTTGCATCAAAAATCATACCCTTCTTGTCAGAGCTTACACTGATTAATTTGCTCCCATCTGGTGAAAACCTTATGCAATTGACGAAATTTGAATGATCCCTGCAGGCGCAAATCCAATAAATTTACAAAAGATGAAAATCGAAAGGTTCAAGTATAAATTATTCTTATTTACTCTGTTCCCATTTAATTATCAATTATTAGCGGTCATTCATTTATGTTATGAACTCTCCTGCTTAGTCCACGAATATACATAGATAACTAAAAAAWTGACTTTTCTTATCGATATGAGTACACACTCCACTTTAAACTAGTTTTTTATGACATAAAARGGTTACTGTCTCATATTTAAAGCACAAATGCTATAAAATGGTACAGATTACCATTATTTAATGTTATGTTTAGAATGGTTACTGTTACTGCTTCATCAATTACCATAACAGCATAGATAAAAAACCTGTGAGATTGCTTGAATTTAAACGGTGGTCCTTCATAAAAATTCACCAAAAAGTCCTCTCCACATGTGGCAATGCGAAATGGTCTTGTTGGCTTGAAAGTACAACTTAGAACCCTTCTTGAATGACCATCAAATTCTCCAACAGTACTTCCTGAATCCCACCTGGACAAATTCATCAGATGTGAGTGTATCCAAATGTACATACGTATAACAAAAGCATGACCAAYGAATTCATTTAACTGACAAAAGGAAGCATTAATCGAAAGCATAATTGTCACAATTTTAGAAGTAGAAAAACTGAAATAAACAGATACAAAGAGGGGAAAGGGGCACACTGCAGCACATACTAAATACAGAAATACTATCTTCAACGCCTAAAACTCTTGGACACAATGTTAACCCATGATCTGATACTTATTGTTCTGCAATAAAGTTGGGTGAGAAATACCATCTCTCCTCATTCTTCAAGAAGTGCGAGGTCACACTACTGTAACACCTCATGGGTGTCTACATGAGACATGCTTAGTATATGAACTACCTCTCTTCTCCGAAGAATACACAAGCAAACTCAATGCAAGTTTGGAAAATAACAACGATAACTAGCGGCCTGCATGAGCATTGCTGCTGTTTTCCATATTTCGAAGCTGAAGACTCTCATGACAAGTGACCTTATTGACAGAAAGATGAAACCTCCAATGCAACTAGTGGCATGCATTGAAATGTAAAGATGCATAGAAAGTTCTCTTCTTTAAGCAACGATTCATCGACATAATAGCAAGCAATGACAAACATCACAATCGGCTTCTTTCAGCCCCTTTTAATAGATTTTGAGTAAAACATGAAGTAAGTTCAAYTGAATAGCTCCATTTGAAAAGAAATCAATTACGGCAAGCACTATTAGCCARTTTATATTTCATAGACAGTTCATTTCAATTATGCAAAACTGAAATACCAGACAGTCGCAATTTTTTATTTTTACACAACAGAATATACGTGGGAAAAACTTACATAAAGGCGCGAACAAACGAYTTTCCCTTGCCATCACCAGAAGCAACAATCCGCAAACCATCTGGTGACCATTGAAGATCGTCGATCCGACCCGACAGGACCTTGAACTCATGTTTCAGCACGAAGTTATTGTGGACCCCCCAGATCCGAACCGTACCAGAAACATCAGCAGAGGCGATCCATTCCCCATTGGGAGAGTACCGAGCCACGGTAGCCGGGTAAGCGTGATCACCGTAGACCTTGACCTCAAGCGGGCTGTCCAAGTAGCGAATAATAATAGATCGCCCGTTTGTGTAGAGGATCGAGTTGGATTTGGAGTAGCCGGAAATTAGAATACCCCGACCACGCTCCGTGGAGGGGACACATGCATAGGTTTCCGTAAGCTGCGCCATATTTGGGCGTGCACGGAGGTGAAAACTGTGAGAGGAGTTAGAGGGAGTGGCAGTGGCCACTGGGATTTGGAAGATTGAGATGGGCAAAGGGCAGGTTGAGAGCTCACTTTTTTCAACTGTCTGTCTCGCGCTGAGTTACACGTGGCAATACCATTTCATTTTAGCTTTTTATTAAAAGTAGAAGTTCGAATTTTAATAATACTTTTTATACACTCCATTGTCAATCTTCTTTGTCATATCAATAATATGCAGGTAAGTCATTTAACTTTAAATATTATAATTTTTTAATAATTTTTAATTCTCATCTAACTTCAAATATAAATAGACAATATCATATAATTATCATTGTAATAAAGGATTATAAAAAAATATCAAAAGATTTGAACAATCAAATATTTTAATAAACTCTTTGAAAAATAAAAAAAGATATATACATCTCATGATCTGATTAATATAATAATAGTAACGAATTTATTAGAAGATCTCTAATTGATTCTATATGTCTCTTAAAATTAAAATTTTTAATAACTTTTGGATTTTTCTCATTTTTAAAAGATTGAAAACTTTAATTTGGTCTTTTTTTCTTTGAAGTAAAATATATAACATTATTGGGCTAAATTGTTTAGCTCATTATCATTGACCAAAAGTAAGGGAAGGAACATGAGGAGCACAACTGCATGAGCAAGTAGAACATATACTAGTCTTTTATTTGTGAGTCAATAATAAATTATGATGAATGTATTTATGAGGAATGAATACTATCTTCAATCAATATAAACAATAAGTAATAGAAAAAAGGAAACATAAATAATAGCCACATGATTTATAGTAATTTAATTTTTCTTAAAATCTACATCCACTATTTAGGGTCACACCTTTAGAATTTTTAAATCTGCTAACAAAAGTCATAAAGACTTTTATAAATAATAGCCACACGATTTATAGTAATTTAATTTTTCTTGAAATTTACATCCACTATTTAGGGTYATACCTTTAGAATTTTTAAATCTGCTAACAAAAGTCATAAATACTTTTTATGCATGAATGGTTTCACTCACCAATGGATTTTACAATACCYCAACTGTACAACTACTCAACGTTCAACCTTCAACAAAAATTTTAAATTCTAGACAAGGTTGTATCATTTTCTCATAGATAAGGTTGTATCATTTTCTCAAAAGTAGAGATAAAGTTTGTTTACAATAATTTCTTTCTTTAAAGTAAGGATAGTCAAATAGAATAATCAAAGATAAACTTTTTTTAATGTTTTCTCAATAATTTTCTCCTAAAATCTCATTTTTGGTGTTTTGAAAAGTTTCAAAAGTCCCCTTAAATACCCCTTGTTCTAACGGCATGTAAACGAGTTAGTAGACAAGAATTACACTTAGTTTAGATTGCCAAACTAGAATAGGGGAGCGTCCAAGGATCATCGGAACCCCTACTGGAGGGATATTGGACTCATCCTCATGCCCTTTGGACATCTACAGAGTTCATCCAAGGTGTCCTTTGGACGACTAACCATGAGACCTTCGAACGTATGATGCAACATCAAACATCGTCCGAGGCTTACTTGGCAGGTATTTGGACCTTACATAAACCATCTTCGAACAGCTAAAGAAAGCACAAGTCTTGGAGTCCAAATTAATGTCAGACACATTGTTTGAGACATTCGGATGGCCGAACACAAGCTATGTCCAGTCCAAACCTTTAGTGAAGTATTTCAGACTTACAGAGTATGCATATGGGACATCCTAAATAGGAAGGTCATGAGTTCAAAGTGTATAGACACTTCGGATTCACTTCTAGTAAAACTTCTAAAGTTTTAAATACTATTAAGTAAATCACCTATGTATTTCTTAAAGAATACACTTTAAAATTTATTTCAAAAATATTTTTGTGTAAGGATTCAAAAGTTTTTTCAAGGAAATCAAACCTCAGCCTAAGTACAAGAAAATATATACTATATAAGCCTATGTACTTAGAGAAAAACCTGTAGAACAACTAGATCTCTTCTTGAAAGAGTCGAACAATTTCAATTTGAGGTTTCATACGGATCTTGGTCTACAATGGGCTTGTTTTGTGTGTCTACGAACATTTATACATAATATGAAARCAAGTCATTATCAAAATTGTAAGAACATAATTTTTTGGAGAAATATCATATAAACAAAATATATTGTTGTGTTCGCAATGATTTTCATTGTGTTAAATATTCATGCGTTGATATATCTCCGAATTTTTCTTTAACACATGTTTAATGGGATATATCTAAATGTATTTTGTAAATATTTTATTGATCTATATGAAGTGTTTTGATATAGATGAATTAGTGTACAAGTTTTATGTATTAAAGAGTAGGACTCTGCTTTATTCTTATAAGAAGAATCCTAATCCTTTTAAAACTTGTACATGAGTAGTGTTTCCTTCATGCAGCTTATCTAACCCCTAAATATTCTGATATGTATGGTTGTTTTTTGGCGGGAAGGAGGTTAGCGAAATACAAAACGAAAAGTGAGACTTAAGCTTGATAAAGAGCTATTATTCTTAGAGTTAAGATTCAATCTTTATTTAATATGACTCCTTGTTTGTGCTTGGTTTAGAACTTGTTCTTTATTAAACCTCTCATTGAAGAAGTTGAACTTTTGAGTGGACTCAAGAGATTTGCTGGAAGAAGTTCCAGCAATACAAACAGAAGGTCGTTCTATTATCAACGTCAACAAGATTTGTTGATTCATACAACGGCTACAAGATTCAACTAAAAGAGAGTTTATATTTGAATGATTTATGTATAAGACCCTTGTAAAATATTGATATAGCRAATTTGTGTTTGACGTCTGGACGTGGTCCCATGGTTTTAGGCATTTATGCCGAACCATGTTAAATAGTGTCTCTTGTGGATTACTTGCTTCCATATTTGCTTAGTGTTAATTGCTTAAGTAACATAATTCAAATAAGCATATAAATCGAAGTAGTAATCAACTTTTACAAAAATCTATAGTAAACTATAGAATAATCAATATGAGATTTACAATCTCCCCTTTTTGATAATGACAACATATAAAAGTATTGTACATTGTGATATATGATTGGATCACAAAGTTGAGAGGTATTTTTACTAGAAGCATATAATAGCTCCCCCTCAACAATATATAGGTTTATTGAAGATAAATTATAATAAGCATGTAGACCTATAGTATGGTTTAAGATGTAAAGCATATAATAGTATAGCATAATAATAAATCACTTTGGGATTTTTGGAAAGATTTTGATGGAGTAACTTTTGTAACTAGAACACATTCCAGGCACTAAATGCCACATAACCAAACAATATATCACAATCCCAACTATTCAACTCATAAATATAAGTAAGGCATTATGCATGATAATAAGAGGCATAAATAACAATTATATATAATGGTCAAAGTATTTTAAGTTCATATGCAAATTCAATGATAGATATATAATTGATTCTCAAAAGCTAATAAGGCTAAATAGCAATCAAATAATTAAAAGAACTATTCAATAATTACACTATAATTAAGACATCCATGGAATATATATCTGTCATTTTATCTAAGAGTTAAGCAATGGCACATCTAGAGTATATTCCATTTTTAACCCCTTTTTTTTGCCATTTTGTGTCCACTATTTYGATATTTTAGCTATACGCAATAGTATTTTTTCTTGGTTTCATATAAATAGGAGTTAGCATGCTTGTAGATTAAAATAGTCTTCAAAGTGCTTATTTATTGCTAAAAAGCTTGGTCTTGAAAGGTAAATTAGGAAAACCAACAATATTAAGMACATCTGAAAACAAGCTGAGGGGAACATGGAACAAGAAAAGAGCATTTCTAGACTTAAGAGAAAAAAAGAAAGAATTCTGAACGAGATAATRCTGCAGCAAAAATGACAAATAKAARCACTACGTAAATATCTATATGATACATGGTAGTCAAAGATCAAACAAATGACTTAAATAAGATTTATTCAAGTTGACCTTGGATTATGTTGGGTCAAAAYGGAGAAGAATGACAAAAGCAAAATGGACAAAAGGAATAAGACAAGAAGGACAACCATCTGATATTGAAATCAAGTGCCAAATGCCTAAAGACTCCAAGTTAAGTTCATGAAGAGCAAAATGCTACAACATTCACTCCGAAACCAAATCTAAAGTATAACATATGTGGCAAGACAAAAGAAGAACCCTTTGCATTAAGTGAAAAATCAGCTGAAAACATCATTTGACCGTTAGCCTAAGTTAGCTTCAGTCTTTTACCCAAAATGCTAAAGTATAAAAGAGCCTGTTGACCCCAAATTTCTAAAAATAGACAAGTAGAGACACAGAGTGTTGTCTAGCAGAAAAGATGAAAGTAGCAGCAATGCTAACTCAGCTCCAAATCTATCTATATAAGCAGAACTCAGCTAAACAAGAAGGGGAGAATTGTAATAGATTAGTTAGCTAGCTACTGTTAGCACAGAATAATAGTTCTTAGTTTTACRAAGCTTTTAAATAGAACTTAAGGGTTTTCTTCGACAAAAGAACCCATTCTTAGCTTAAAAATCCTTATTGTTTTGTTAAAGGAATGGGCACAGTCTTCCCTTCATTTTTCAATTCATCTTTTGCATTTATCTTAGTTTAGATTGAAGTTTACTTTTTTCCAACTTAGTTCGTATTTTATGAAGAGATGTTTAGCAAGTGTGCATGAGTTGTTTAATTCTTGGAGCCTATATCTAATTCTCTTTTCTTAAACTGCTTTTTGGGATCCTTAAGTGAAGTAATAGAGCTTGACAAAGTCGAATTGCTAAGGKTAAGGTTATTTGAACCATAAACATTAACTTAAAGTCATTTGAGATATTAGAGAATTAGTTAGTGATTGAGGGGTTCAAAGCCAACCCTAATCCTTTTTGATAACTCATCTTCATTCTACRGTTAGTAACTAATCTTTATGCCATAGACATATGAGTTGGTGAAATTTACCCAAATAGTTGCTCAGGGGTTAAGGAAGAATCATCTTTAAGTCCTAAATAAACCTTCGAGACAGTATTTGAGAGCCAGGTGAAGAGAATGATACTGGCCTYATCAGGGCAATCCTATAGCATTCTCRAACTGTAGTCAAAAGTCAACATATACAAATGTATGATTTTTCTACTCTTCCTACATTTGCACACTGAAGAGAATCGGGTAARTCATTGCTCAATTATGTTCTCCAGTCTTACAATATTCCAAAACTAACTCTAACTTTGCTTACTTGCTTTCTAACTTAACTTCTACTGCTCTCAGTATTACTTTCCTTTACTCTTGYTTTATAATGACCACCAATGCTACATCATTATTATCTTTTTCTTATGGAGTTTTCACATTGAGTTTTCATTATTCCAATCCTCGTGGGAGTTCTATTCTACTCACTCTTTATTAATTGTTTATAACATATACTTGCATATGTGTTGCTATAATCTAATCTAAGATCCAACCCAATAAGCAGCTTAAGTATCAACTATAAATAGTGCATACTTAACTCAATACTATTACAATTCCATTTTTTCTCCACCTTTGAAATTATAAAAAGGAAAGGCATAAGGGATGATAAAATGGCATTAGTGTAAGGTATAAACACTCTCACATATAGAACTRTTCCAATCATYGAGATGTAATCTTAAAAAAAATATAGACTTGAATATAAGAATTAAATAGTACAGTAGATCAAGTTAATACAAGTGTAAGTGCAAAATAGAAATTTAAAAGAAACACTAAAGCCTATGGGATTTC
The DNA here is from genome assembly GCA_001752375.1 of Rhazya stricta. Taxonomy (NCBI): domain Eukaryota; kingdom Viridiplantae; phylum Streptophyta; class Magnoliopsida; order Gentianales; family Apocynaceae; genus Rhazya; species Rhazya stricta. The sequence goes on along the minus strand of MEJB01000012.1, from coordinate 1,849,048 downwards.
TGTCTCAATTGAGCTATCATTTGGTTCATAACTCCTGCACTTGAGCTTTTTTCTTGTAAGGATTTGCTAGCATTTTTTCTTTTGATCAAAGGTGTTTCCTCCTCTTATTCTAGCTCTTCATCGACTATGCTCAATGGATTTTCTTCTTTGTCTCATAGTCCTCCCTTTTTAACTCTCTTTCAAACATTAGAACTCCTTGTTTTTCTTCTACTAGGATGGATTGGAGCTGTTGATTTTGTTGTCGATTTTCTTTTATTACTTCTGAGCTTTTTTTGGAAACAACTACTTTTGAATCTTTGATATCAGCTCCCTTACTTTGTTCTTTCATCCTTAAAGCTGCTCTACTACAATCAACTTTTAAAATTGCAGTCTTTAAATTCAGATCATCACTTGTATTTTTCTAAATTACTATGAGTCAATTCCTTAGGTTGTTCCGACACTGATGTGACAATTTCTTGAACAACCTATTTGGCTTCCTTTTCTTAAGCCTTTGCAGCCTTTTCAATTTCTGCAATTTTTTCTTACACTGCTCCAACATCTTTCATGTTTGCACCTTCCTCTTGAATTTGGGCTTCCGCTTCAATAGTAGCTTCTATTAGCAACTTTCTTTTCTTTTGAACCTGCATCATTCTTGATTTAATCCTCCATATGTGTAGCTTCTTTAAAAGGTACATTTGCGCTCATAGTTATCTCTTTCTCATCTTGCTTGAATTATCCTTAYTGATTATAGTAAATTCYTGTGATTTTGCTTCTAGAGCCTAGCAAGTCATCCAACTTCCTCTTTATTCCTTACTTTGGTGAGTCATGCTTTGCAACATTTGGTTCTTCTCATTTGTCCAAGTCATTTTTACAACTATATCTTGCAGCCTTCTTTCAACTTGCTCTTGATTTTCGTCAATGATTTTGATAATACCTTCTTGTTCATCATGTAGAGCAGCAACTAGAYTCTGAAATATTTCCTCTTCCTTACTATTCAGGATTAGCAGTCTAGTTTCAAAATTTTTTGAAGCTTATTTATTTTCCTTTCTTGATCATTGAGCTTTGTGCCTACAAAGCCTTTGAATGAAGAGATTTGATCAAGCAACAGATACAATACAATTTCCATGGCATCAAATCTGTCATGGGTAGATACTATTTTGCTTGAGCTTGCTCTGAATTTCTTCGTTTCTTCCTCTTCTTTGGCTTCTTCTTCTTTGTTCAAAAGCCCTTGGTCATCTTGTTGTTTTTTTTCATCTTTCTCAAGATCAAGACTCTTTTGGATAGTTTCATTTCTCTGGTTCTTCTCTTCCTTAGCAACAATAGCTCTTGCATATTCTTGCTCTAGTTTCTATGCCACTTCTAACTCATCGTAGATATTCCCAACCTTCTTCAGTCCCATCCGTCATAGTGCCTCACAATTAAGTACATAAAGATTCTTTACACCATTAGCTAGTGGAATATCTCGTGCCTTGAATATTTTTGTCAAGAATCCTCCATATGACAGACTTATGTTCTTTGTTCCCTTAACTAACCACATATGATCTAAGAATTAGATAAGTAATGTTTATCAAGTGCTTCTTATCCATCATATACATCAAAAACATATGCATAAGAGTCACAAATGTCTTATGACTTTCATTTGGGAGCAAAATGATTTTGACAATTTTATACAACACTTTATGTTCCACTCTAAAATGCTTTATTTTGTTTTCATTTGCTACAACAAATCTCCTTGCTTGAGCAGATTTTGCTGAAATCTTCTGGATTAAACAAGGGGAAATTCTTTGTTAATCTCATATTACTTAATGTCTCTAGTARGGACATTTAGAATTAAGTTCATTTTATCAAGCTCTAGAACAATTTCCCTATATTATACATGGCTAACCGAGGTAATATTTTCAACTTCATTATTAACAAGCTTGGTTAGGTTAGCATATAGCTCATGCACAAGATCAACATAGATATYTTCATCAATTGTAAGCAAGTTGTGCCAACTGTATTCATTGAAAGTAATTTGCAGGTTAGGAAATTAGTCCAGTCCTTTGTAATTACAACCCTTCCAAGTATTACATTTATGTCATCTGCCTTGAACTCTTTATATTTTGATCAACTTGCATCAGTTACAAATCGTGGGTTTGCAACCATTGATTTTCTTTTAGTTACAACATCGATTTCCCTTTCTTAGAAGTAGTAGCTGGTGTATTCGTAGTTCGCATTCTTGGATTTTCAGCTTGGAAATCGTCTTATGTTTCAAAGAAGTTAGGGGCTATTGTTCGAAACTTTGTGAAGGACACGAAATGATCTTAGAGATTTGAAAAATCCAGGTGAATAGACTTGATCAGTGAGTTTGTATGAACTAGAGGCTTGTTTGGACTTAGGGTTAGAGAGAGACGAAAGTAGAGTATGGCCATTGCCTTTTATAACTTTCTAGTCATTTGAATGATTTGGATTGCGAGTTGAGTTGGTATCGTCTGAGTTTTGTGTCTAGGGTCAGATATAATCATTGTTTCAGATGTTTCTTTTGGACGTCGGGTATAAACAGATTTTTGCATCTCAATTGGCTAATTGTTTGACATAAAGCTATCTCAGTATCATATGCACATTTACATGGAATCTAATGATTCTTCATGATCTTCTAAGCAGAGAAAACCTTTTCTCAACCAATGTCTTTGTATAATATATTTACAATTTGATCATTTGTACCAACAAATTTAACACAGATATCATATTTTATGATCTCTAATTTTGAAAGGCCAAACYAGAACAGGGTAACATATTATGCATTGTCTGAACACCTACTTGCAAGATATTGGAGTCATATTCTCATGATTGTTTGGATGTCCAAATTGTTCGCCTTAGGTGTCCTTTGGACAACTAATCAAGAGACCTTTAAACRTYTGATGTAACATCAGACATCGTCTAAGGCCTCACTAGAAGGTAGATGGACTTAACCTAAACCAGCTTCATATGACCCTTCTGGAGGATGAGGAGCCATTAAAGCTAGCTAACACATCTTTYCCTATGAGAAATCATCTACATGTTAAACATTTTGCGACACCACATAAAATTCGTAGACATGCACGTCTATTATATATGTACAAATAATTATTATTTGATAGTTACATATTATTAGGAAGTGTGCTTGATCCGTAAAAGGTATAACCAACAAAAGATAGGAATATGGATATATCTAGTGCACACTCTAAATTGAGATGATGTTCTACTTTAAGCCCGTTGTTAAAGAAAGTACAAAATTGAAATGGCGTGCAATTATCGTGGTATAATATTTTCTCATGTTTTTCTTTAAAGTTGAACTATCATATAAACAATTTGATCCATTTAATTTAAGTTTGTAATCCATGAAAAAACTATAACGAGCATCTAATGCTCGAATCACAAATCCACCTTTATATGTAATGATTTATAAAGTATTATGGCTTCGTTGGATTGACGGGAAAGTAAAATTGTACTCCAATTGTGATTTTTTGAAATCCAAATCCAAAGAATTAAAATCCATAGAGATTCACTTATTTTGTTTGGAAGGAAATTGAGTGTAAATGGGAAGGGAATTTATAGTTGTATCAAATTGTCTAAATTAATCTCGTGAGTAGATATAATAATTTGGAGCAGAGGATCTTTTGGGAAGAGTTTAGAGGTTTTCTCATGAAAATGTTAAAGGGTTTTTTTAGATAAGAATTTAGTCATYGAGAAAAAGTTGAGAAGATGGATATATCTAGTGCCTAATCTAACTTGCTATAGTTTCTCCTTTAAGCTCATCGATAGAAAAAATATATATATATAAATTGAAATGACGTGCAACTATCATTTTATACTAATTTCTCATATTTTTCTTTTATAAAAATTGATCTATCATTACAACAATTTGATCCATTTAATTTAAGTTTGTAGTCAAGTGAGAATCTATTACCAATATCAAATCCTTGAATGCCAAATCTAACTTTACATATAAAGATCAATAAACTTATAGTTCCACAATTAGTGATAGATAAAACATTATCAAGGGTAGAACCAATATAACATTACCTTTAATAARGCCCAGATCTAATACAAGTTTTATAGAAGGGTTATTAAAAATGTCCTTAGTGACATTTTCTACTAGTTGGTTGTCAGTAATCGGTCACTATCGATCCTCCCTATTTCGMTAAATTTAAAGTTTTTTATTGCTAAAAAATAAAAAGAATATATCGATGAATCTCTTTAGAATRGTAATCCATATAAGTTAAATATGAATTTATGACAATTCATAAAAACTAAATATGAATTTATGACACGATCTAAATTTATAGATGTGTTCACGTACATCACAATAAATGAGAAGTGTKGTTATCGAAAAGAAGATAGGTAAATCCAGTAATTTAAGTTTGTAATCTAGTGAGAAACTAGAAACTATATCAAATGCTATATCAAATGCTAACTTTATATGTAAAGAAACAGAACCAAAAAAAAAAAAAAACTCCAGAATTAAAGATAGACAAAAAATTATTAAAGGTACGACCTATTTAACATCATCTGTAATAACTTCCCAAAAAAGAGCTCATACTAATTACGTCTTCTGCTGGTTGGCTCTCTATGAGCATTATAATAGACGGTCGCTACTGGTTCTCCCAAATCAAACGTTTTGGCAAAGTCTCGAGTCTTGAAATTCGCGCGAGACATTGGTGGCTCCAAAAATCCTAAAGGTTTTTGCTGCTTAAAAAGAACAATAATGTAGCGATGAATCCCTACGGGAGGACGAGGACCCATATAAGCTAACACTTCCTTCCCTGCGACAAGGCATATATATTATGTTAAACAAATAATGATGAGAGAGATATGCTCAAGTGCACAACATGGATTAATCTAGTGTAGGATCTTACTCGTCTATGAATCTATAAAAAGGAGAAAAAGAATCCGTCCCTGGAGAAATTAGAAAAGCAAGTATTTGGAACTTGGAAGTGCAGAAAGGCAACACGCAGGCAAAACGGTAAAGAGCCAGACTTAGGATGAGACTCTGACATGTGGCAGCGCTTTCCCAGCTTAGAAGCAGATTACCTGTCTACCCATTTTCATGCCTAGTGTCGACCCTGGAGCCGCATGAGATTTATATTTTCTAATTTTCCTCATATAAGTATTTCATTCTGACTTTATATAGATGAGATGAAATCAAGACGGGTGAAATGTTTTCTGCATGTTTTAAGGYGTTCTTTCTTAGCATGCATCTCATTCTCGTTGCATTCTTTAGACAAATGTAGGATTGGAACTCACATATCACTATTTGAGGGGATTGTCAGAGAATATGCATAAAACTKGTTTGTGAAAATGCTCACAATTTTTTAATAAATAAAAAAGAGGACACGTGGAATGTTTTTCTGAACCRAAAAAGRAGAGAATGGAAAGGGAAAAAGAATTTGCAATTTGTACCCATTGATGCATGAGACGGTTTTCCTTAAGCCTTGTTACGAAATTTTACCTTCTTAAAAACCGACAAAGATCACGTGATTGGACTTAAGAAGCTCCTAAAAACGATGGCAACGTACACTGCCACGAGKATCCCAAACAAGAATGCAATTTCATATGGGGGATGAACCAGATAAAAAGATTCGAGAGGACTATGTTGTTTTTCATTTCATGCATGCATTTCAGCKATGAAATCTACGGTTTTGGGGAAAATGTCTCGGAACTTTTACCTCGAGAAGCATTGGTGCAGCCGGGGATATCAGTGAGAATCCTGAGTGGCAGAAGAACACCAGATTAAATTCCTCTGCAGCTACAAAAGAAAGCAAGGGGGGGGAAAAAAAAAAAAGGAAAAACAAGATGCAGAATTGAAAGATAAGGATTTCAAGTCAAGAAGCTCACCAGTGAACCCACTCACGCATGCTTGGCTCGCTGGGACTTGGAGCATCAGGATCGGTCATCACCTGCATGATTAGTTAACAAGCAAAAATGTCAGAGAAATTTGACATGCATTTGAACCTACAGAAAGAAAAAAAGGAATTGATGATCATATGCATACCAGAGTGTAGAGTTCATCAGCATCSCCAGTGATGGTGACTCTAGGTGCAGYGACCGCCACGGACGGCTTGATGTTACAGCCGTTGGTAACATGCTTGGAATCATAGTATACAGCCATGTTTACAGAAGGAACAAACATGTCAACAACGTCGCCAATCACACGGCCAACAACCAAAGGATCAACATTCGAAGACATGATTGGAATCTTGCTRACAGAGGTACAGAAGAATGCAAAAAAGCAAAGGAGGAGAAGAAAGTGTTGATGTGGGCAGGTGAGGATGTTCTGAAGGGGTGAAGAAGATGATGTATGTATAGCCGCAAAAGGAGCAAAGATGGCTAGCAGGATTGCAACCTATAGCACATGCACAGGGCAATGGAAAGTTACGAACCACGTGTGACCCCACTGCCGGAAGGCAAATTGCCAAAAGAAAATTTGGATCTTTACACGCGGAGGAAAATGGGATTTCTGCCATCGGTTTCAGAAGGATGGAAGAGACCATTGTATTGAAAATGGAAAATTGGAACAAGAAAAGCATAAACAAGAGGACAAACAAYAAGGGGAAAAAAATAATACTATCTRTAAGCATGATAATTTCAAAAAATTAACTTTTAAATTTTATTAAATTAAACCAAAGTCAAGCAAAATGTTGTCACTGATCCAATAAATTTGAATTCTAGACCAACAAAATATTAATACATATAAAAATTGAAAGATTTCAACAAATTAAAATAAAAAAGTATTTGACGARTCACTGGGGCACATTATTCATGGAGGAGGTTTTGATTAGTGGAAATATTTTAATTATCTCTTAAGACATTTGAC